>JANKKI010000018.1:600000-877048 GCA_025175665.1 Cinchona pubescens | reverse complement strand
GTTTTCATAATATAGTTTAGTATGTTAAGGTGTTACTATTTTCTTATTTAGATTTGGACTTAATAAATTACATCGTTTTGTAGAAAATAAAAGCTTCCTATTAGAGGAATATTGTTTTAAGGTAATTGTGTGAAAATATAGATATGGTATATGACCAACCTATAATATATCTCAAGTTTTAAGACACAGTTCTTTAAAAAGAACCAAGTCGATAGTTGTTTGTCCAATTTTAACGTATAGGTGGTTATATTTAACTTTAAATGATCATAGAACAAATGTCTAGTTCTTGAATTAATTATTATAGTGGTCACAACTAGTTGATTTAAAAGAAGACAGGGGCAAATAAATGAAGGAAAAATGAAAATCAAATAAGAATATGCAATTAGAGAAATCTTAGATTTTGTTTCCAAATATGTTAATGAGCTATCGGAAGTTGATTTATGGTTTGATTATGACTTTTGCAACCATGTCTGGTTATACATGTAAAAAATTTGGAGACAAATACAAACGATATTGCGTAGGTTTTATTGAAATTGTATTTTTAAAGTAATGCTTTTGTTGGCCCAAAAAGCAACTTAAAAGGGGGGTGAATTAGGTTGTTTCAAAAACAAACCTTTTTAATTGTGTTTAATGGAAATGCAACAAATAAACACTTAAGTACAAATGAATATAATAAATATTCAACAATTGAAACTCAAAGAACAACATATAAAGATAGAGATAGAAAGTATCCAACCAAAATCCCAAATTTCTCAAGTTTGGAGTATTTTCACTAGTAGTGCCTCTTCAAAGAAGGTGAGGCAATAACCTTCTTGTACATAAAGTAGGCTCACCCTTGCACCAATTAAGTCCCTCTAGTTAAGCCAAAGGGTTTTACAATACAACCTCACTTTTGTACACTTGTTATCCCTCCACTCTTACACTTGAAGATCACTCACTAGTCTACTATAAGCACACTAATTCCCTCTAGTTGATCCTTTATGAACTCTTATACAAACCAATACAACCCACAAAGTTTTAGCCTATATTTCCCCAAATAGCTTTTTCAAGTGCTTGTATTGAATGCAGATATAATAGAGAGTAGAACTATTGTGTTTTACAAAAAAAACACACTTGTTTTCAAACCATTAGTGACGGTTTGGTCATCATCAAATCATGATTAACATAACTAGGGTTCAACAACTTTGATGTTATTAAAAGAAAAAAGAAAACACATACGAGGTACTACTTGAAACAGCTAAAAATTATATAACTAAAAGTTATAAATTTTTAAATTTGTAGCTGTTTCAAGTAGTACCTCGTATGTGTTTTCTTTTTTGCAAGTAATAACATTAAAGCTGTCTCTTATACACATCTAACTCATATAAGATCTAGATTTTTATCTAATATGGCTACAGATATAATTAATCTTAATCAACAGTATGCAAATAATTGTCGTCCTAATTAACCCACCAACCTGCAAAGGCATGAACTCTTTGACTAGTTTATATAAGTGCATTATTTTTCAAATACAATGATGAATAAAATACAAAGTGTACTAAATGATGCATGAGTATTTTCTTGCCTGCAATTTTTTCACAGAATTATAGACTTAATACATATTGAAAAGTTTAAAGATTTGATAGAATATAAGAGACAGTCTGAATGTAACATATCTTCTTTGAATTGTGTAAATGGATGGAGCACAATTTCTGTATCGTTATTTACATTTGCAAAATATCTTGTCTGTGTTTTTTACTCATGCATTCAAAATGACACATGGCTTATTGTATTGGAACACGACAAAGTCGTGTTCCAATACAATAAGCCCTGTCTCTTATACACATATTCTAAAAATGCATCAAAAACTAATAGAGAAAAGAGTGGTAGAGAATGTAATTTGATTTTTGAGACGATACTCTATATTTGACACTTACCTTGTTGTTATAAAGATGAGTTTCTATCAATTTCTTGATTTTTGTGTAATCCTGTATAGCTCAGCATTCATCTTTCTTAGTAATGGTACCTTATCGTTCATGTATCATTTTGTCTTTTAATGTGTTAATAAAAATAGTTGTAGTCATCATTCTATAATTTCCATGCATTCCATATAAAAAAGAATAATGACAATATATAACTTTCCTAAATAAATTGTTTATATATATTCCCATTATACAACTTTGCTTAAAAATAAGGAATAATTAAGTACTATCATTGCATAGTATTATAAAATTACAATCATATCTTGGTTAATTAACTTTTTTGGATGCTATTTTGTACTTCAAGTAGATATATTCAGCTAACTGTTATCTAGCATATCATTAACGGATCAAGTAATGGTCATGTGATATTTTTATGAAGTGTATTGATGAGTAAGAGAGATGATAAACTTAGTAAAAAACTTCGAAGAAAAATAAGAAAGCACTACAAAAAATAAATTATGGAGACTATGATTGTGTTAACTGAATCCCTTGACCCCAATGCGGTAGTTAATGAAAAATAGAGATTGGGAAAAACTAAATAGTTTAATGATTAAATTCTGTAAATAGCTTCAATTACTTTTTAAATTGTAATAAAGTCTAACAAATTTATCTTAATTTATAAATCCTTGCTTTTATAAAGATTTTCGATCTAGTCTTGTAGTTGGTATTTTCTTGTAGCATTATCGTTTCCGAGCTCCTCGTTGTTGAAGTGAGATTTCATAATTTCTATACATTTTCTCCAACAATGATTTAATAATTAACTAAATAACAATGGTTAACCAATAAACAGTTAAATAAATAACAATAAAAACACTTTCACGTAGCAATTTTCACAATTAATTTCTATTGGAGAAATAACAAAAGCATATAAAACATTTTACTTTTCGTCTCTCTTTATGTGGTTGTTGATTGTGCAAGCATTGTGTGGTTGTTGATTGTGCAAGCATTGTCACCAATTTTGGCTAATATACCTTATCACCAAATTTTTTTATTTGATATTAATTATGATTATCCAAACAATTTTAAAATGATAAAAAATAATTTTGTAAAATTATTGCATGTAAACTTGTAGCAAATATAAATGGTGGCAAAACAAAAATCCTAATTATTAATTTCTCCATCATATATGCAAATTTTAAAATAAAATTAACTGAAAACTTGATATCAAATAAAATTTTTGAATTTAACTTGCCAAATCTATTATTAAAACTAATTCCTTATATATTGTCTTTCTATTGTTGTGCATATAATGGTCATTTTTTTATTAAGAAATAATAAATTATAATTTTGAATTTGCTTAATTATTAAAGAAGGATTTGGAAAAGCTAAAGTTAAACAAATACGATAGTTTATTATATTAGATATTATATATTAAGGAAAAGTATAATTACTCTTTTCTTGAAAACGAACAATTTTTTTTTTTGTGTCCTTACATATTCAAGGTTTTTTACATATTTGATTTAGAATTCATTTTCACTTAATTTTTAGGCTTTCAAAGTTCCTTAAATATCTCTATTTTGTGGTGGTTAAATTACTAAACTAAGGAGTGTTCTAGGACTAAAAAAATGTCAAAAACACTAAGGTAGTTTTTGGATCGATGGATTTAGAAAAATATTTGAAATCCACTCATTTTTTAGAGGGATTTGTAAATCGAAAATGGATGAATTTAAATTCATCTAAATGTAAAAAGTCTGAAAGAATAATTTTAAATAAGTTTCTAATTTGAATAGATTTATAATTCATTTATTGTAACTTTACAAATCTCTTTAATAAATTGATAGATTCAAATCTTTTCCAAATCTATCGATCCAAATACAACATAAAGACAGATTCTTAAAGTTATATATAGATGTAGATAATAGACAGTATTAGATGTGTATAAGAGACAGGTGCATACTAGCAAATGTGATAATCATAAAAGGAGTATTTTACCACCTAAACTTCATTTTGTTGTTATTTTTAACCATAAATTAAAGGGTTAATATCACTTTGCCCCCCTGAACCATAAAAATTACACTTTACCCCCCATTCACAATATTCATCTTTTAAAAATTTTAAAATATTGAGAAAATTTAGTTGGATGACTAAAATACTCTTGGTACTATTTTTTTATTTTTATGTATTTAATTGATTTTTGACAGTTATTAAAAAATTAGAAAAAAATAAAATATAATAACACATTGATATCTTGAACTTTAGGGAATGAAAATATGAGAAATTGTTGAATTATATTATATTCGATATTGCAATTTACATAGACTAAGTCAAATATTAAAATTGTAAAATATTAAAAGGCATCGAAAAAATTATGAAGTTTTATATAAATTATATTTTCATACAATATTTTTGCAGAAAAATTTTTCATAGAAAACAAGCATTTGGAAATGTTCTACCACTACAGTTAAATATTCAATTGGAAATAATATAAAATAAAATCTAAAAATTTTAAAAATTTAAGGAAATATATTGATATAAATTATATTAAAATTAATGTAGTTATTTGTACTTATTTTTAAATAATTATCACATCACTATCAAAATTTAATTATATAAAAATCAAAATATAGTACCAAGCATATTTTAATCATCCAACTAATTTTTCTTGATATTCTAAATTTTTAAAAAATGAATATTATGAATGGGGTAAAGTGTAATTTTTATAATTTAAAAGAATAAAATATAATTACTTGTATAGTTCAGGAAACAAAGTGTTATTAACCCTAAATTAAATTCAAGAAAGATGGACACAAAGAAGGCTTTCCTCCATTATTGATGCTTACTGCAAATACTTTAAAAACTAAAGAAAAGACACTTTGGATAGAAAAGAAACAAAGTAATGAATAGAAAATTGACACTTGGAAATCACTAACTTAATAAACAAATGATTAAGAATATAAAAAGCTTGGTTTTATTTATTAAATTCTAACATTAGTGGCGGGTTAAATTATTAGGCCACCGTCAAAAGGAGTCAAAAGATTAGCAAAATTTTAGGCATACTGTACTGCTTTATTGAGAGATATAAAAATAAATTTTCCATTTTTTTTATAAGTCGTAATGCTAGCATTTTGTAATAAAGATTTATATAATAAGTTTAAACATAATTAAAAAATAATATAAGAGACAGCAGCTTCTTGAGTAAGCAAAAGCGAGAAAGAAGAAGCAAAAGATCCTTCCTCTTATCTAACGAGGCTGGAAATGTTGTGTTGAACAGCTTTGAGAGACAGCTGAGGTGGTCAAGAGGAGGAGGAAGAGCAGAAAAAGAATGGTGGTGGCTGAATGCGGTGGCAGAGAAGGTAGTTTTAGTGGGGTTGGTGTGCTGACATGGTGGAGCTGGATTGGGAAGTTTATTTTGTCATGAATGAGATGATGATCTGAATCTGGAATCTTGATCTAGTTTTGAGGATGACTGACTGACTGCGTTGGTTTTGTCGGGTGGAAAATTTTTTATATAAATTTAATTTATTTCTTAAACTATTTATTTATCTCTTATATTCATTAAGATGTGTATAAGAGACAGCCCTTAACACATCCCACTGTGTAACTTCTCTGGTAAGTAATAGATCTTTCTCTCTCTGTTTCAACGCAAATTTGTAAACAAAGAAAAAATTGTTCGTACCAAGAAAAGAGTAAAAGTAAAAAATTTATATTACTTAATGTGAATTAAACTTATTTAAAAATTTGCGTTGAGATGACAGAGAGAGAAAGAAAGACAGCATACCAGAGAAGTTAGGCAGTGGGAAGTCTCGAGGGAGGGGAAAGAGGAATCGGTCACGTGAAGAGACTGGGATGGAGACAAAACTCCAAAAGGAATGGTTAATGGCTAAGGAGCTAAAGCCCGTGGAAATTTGAGTCCATCTTGTTCTCCCTTTTCTTTTTTTCTAGTGGAAAGAACAAAATATGATTATCATTGCTCGCTTTTTGATGAAATTCGTGCATCACTTGTTGGAATGTTAAAAAGGCTAGAAGTGGAATATAGACTATGGAATTGAAGTGAAACTCTTCCCTTCCACTCTGCCTTTTTCATTGCGGTAGTACTATTGCAGCACTTGTGGCAAATCTAGGAAAATCTATTCCAGGACTGAAGTTTTACTTTGATGTCTGACGCTAATTGAATACTAGAAATTCTTGGATGAACATTAATTTTGTTAGACATAAAATTCGTAAGTCTCGTTGGAACCTCGCATATAAAACTCATATGGGAACTACACATTTTGTGTTTAGTAGTATTAGTAGATGCATGAGCCAATAATACCTTCCTCTGTGACCATCTCAGTTAGCTCAGGTTGAAAGAGGCCAGTTATCTATCTTCCACGTGTATAGAAGGTAGTGGCCTTGCAGTAATTAGCTTTTACAATCTAATGAAATTCTCAATTTTCGTTTGGGGGAGGAAAAAGATAGATAACTGGCAAAAATCACCCAATAAATACCATCTGCTACTAACATTCTCCAGTTTTAAGTAAATCTGCTAGAACCATTAGTTGCCAAAAGATGAAGGTATTTGTTGGTTTCATTTATCGTTACGTTTACGGAAGTTATTCCTGCTTGCTTTGATATTGAAAGAAAGACGCTGCTATATGAATACACCTGCCTTCAATCTGTGTTAAATGACATTAATAACATGAATTGCTTCCTCACGTCAAGATTTGGTGATGACTTGCGCGATCAAATCCGTGTAGTCATAGAGGAATTGGAATATTTGAGAACATTTGCTATATGCACGGCAGGATTCCACGGGAAACAGGTGGTAGGAGAAGAAACCTTGAGGTTTGGGATGAGGAAAAGGATGATCATGACAAACCTGCCTAGTCCTTTAGATGTTTGTTGCCATTTCGAAGATGGCAACAAGTGAGATTAGAAGAGCTTTGGAAATAAGAAAAATGACAATTAGTGCATATATGAGTAAAGCAGTTTCCAAGTTGCGAGACACCATGGTCGAGGTTTTCAGGCCTAAGATTGTGAAAGCTTATGGTTATCTGTCCACCCATCTTGCTATTGAACTTCTCCAACTCCAAGAGGATCATAACAACAATGGTCGCTTCCTCTGGACTTAAAATGTAGCGCAGACAAAAAATAAATCGTTTTAGTGCTCTTTGAATCAACTCAACCCTTCCCCATATTTTCTTTTTACCGACAACAACTACCCTGTTTTACCATCATCTCAGCCCCAAAAGCTCACAAAACTATTTTGAAAGTAAAGGAAACAAATAATAACAAGGCTTAAATGCAGAAAACTCCCTTGAACTTATAGTCCAATTGTATTAGTTCTCTAATTCCCCAGGCCTTGCAAATAAATGCAATATTATGGGAATCATTGACCTTACTCAGATGACAGAAAGAACTAGCTTGCTTGGGATAAGGCAGAGTGTCTGTCCTTCCATTATGAGTAACTGTAATATAACCTTCTTCTATGTCTATGTTTGGAGTGCCATACTCTCCCATGGTCCCGAGCTTCACGTGATGACGCTCATCTCTAAACTCCTTAATGGTAAATAGAACATTGAGTGTCCCGATTACATTGTTGTGTTGGGTATATATGGTTCTTGACCTATTAATTATGAAGTAAGGGGCAGATCTCTGTTCCCCAAAGTGGACAACAGCATCAGGTTCAATATGATTTATAAGAGACAGCCAGGAACTCAAAGTCACATATATCTCCAATGAGACTGAAAAAGGTTGTCAACAATAGCAACTTCATGGTTTTTGTTTGACAGATGGATTGCTTCACCAGCCTTCTAAGGAAAGCTAGAGCCAGGTTCAGCTTCGGTTTCCTTACTCAGAGAAACAGCCATGGCATAGACGATAGAGCATCTTTCTCCCTTTTGCATGCAAGATGAGCTTTTTCAAAGAAGACGTTGAAGTAGGAAACTTAAAAGAAATAGGCAATCCTGATGAACATTTGTGCACAAACAAGTTTCGCGGCTTTTTGCAGCTGGAAGAGATATTCAAAAAACAAGATGTAGAAGCAAATGTGCCATGGTATCTAATAACTTTATTAAAAACCTAAAGATGATTGTCAAACTTAACATAAATGTTCCCACTATTGTTTTAATGTTCCCACTATTCAAAGCAAAAAAAAAAAAAGCATATATTGAAACATCGACAAAAATGAAATAAAATTATCCATCCGGCAAAGGCTAAATTCCTCAGCAAGTATAAAATGGATTTAATAAAGAGAACCACTGTTTCTATAAAATCCTATTGCTCGGTCGCCATGAGCTCACATTCTAGCTTTCCTCAACTGCATAAACTAGTCCCGAATGCTAATACTCGATTCTAATCCAACTGCTAAAATCTTGAACTGGTCGAAAACCACTATCAAGTTATGTTTTGAATTGCTTAAGTCTTTCAGATTCTCTATTTCACTGATACATATCCACTTTTCTGGTAATCTACCAATTCAGTAGCTCATATGTAATATAGATGAGTAATAAGAAATTCCAATATAGAACTTGCATTTGAAAACAGTAGAGCAATCAGTAAGCAAATAAATCAAGCTTAACAAGTCAATTACTATATAAATGTTATGTTCCCATTCAATCCACAACTGCTCCAGACTTTTTTTTTCCCCTTTTTTCTTTCTCATTTTCAACCAAGAATCTGAAGTACTACAAGCAACTTAATCATTCTAAGCTAACAAAACATGGTTAAATGACAAAAGAAGAATGGATTTGCATATATCAAAAGAAAAAAATCAAACAAATTAATAAACTCCAACTAATAATTCTCAAAGAGAGTGAAATAAGGAATAAAAAATATGAGTTGACCCATTTAAGCACATTTGAATTGCAAGGGTAAAATTATTAAAATACCCTGACAGTCCAGTTACAGAGTCACATGTAATATTTTAGTGGGCATATTATTTAACTATCATCAATACACCTTACCTTTTGGATTCATTGTAATATGCATTCTTTGAACTAGGTTCCTGTCAAGTAAACTTCTCTCCAGTTCCATTCAATGATCTATTATATTTAAACATCTAAAATTTATAAAAATTATCAAATTATATCAATAATTTATTTCAATGAGTAGATCAACATATTTTAAAACCAAATTTATCCATAAATGTCTTATCATTCTATTTACATGAAATATTTGAACAGTATAAAATGGGTCAAAATCAAGACAAAAATTGAAACGTTTAATCAAACAAAAAAATTAATCTATTTATTATTCAAATTTTATAGACAGCAAGTAGATGATATTAAAAACAAACTCACAAATCTCATGATTTTTAAAAATATTTTTCAATTATATTTTTATAAGGTGTATTGGAGAGAAATTCTCTCCAATTACTTCAGAGGAACCTAGCCCTGCATTCTTGAATTATCATAAATTTTAACTTCATCCTTAAATGATTCATTGTCCTTATTATGAAAAAAATAACAGTCAGAGTGAAATTCTGAATTTTTGGATAATGTTTTGAATTTATAATATTCATAAAGTTTGTAAACTGCATTGTATTTCAAGCTGATTTTGTATTTTTTTTTTTTTTCATGATGTTTTAACTAATAAAGACATGAATGAGAGTCACTAGAGGGTATAAGGGATAGGTGGGTTCAAAAAATAAAATAAAATAAAATACTTGACTTTGTTTATAATCCAATACGATATGGATGAATTTTTTAGGCATTTCCGATATATATACAAACTACCTTTATTTAAGAGTTATGGGTGAGGTTACCTAGAAGTCATATAAATTATCTGCAAAAACAACATTTCAATGTTAAATAATGTTTCATGGCTTGCATTTACATATGAAAGTGTAATAAATTTTTTACACTAATAATTGTAGAATATTTTTCGGTGCTTTTCTTGAGTTTTATATTTTTAATGCATACTTAACAATTATATTTTTGTTATATATTATTTTTATTTTATAATTAGTAAACTTTAAACATATATTACTTAGTTTTGTTTGTCTTTATATGGTTTAATTACTAAAAATATTATGTCTTCATCATTATTTTACTATTACTTTATTGTAGAACTGAATAGAGATATTTATCCTCTCGTGCAAAGTACAGAATATTCAACTAGCATTATATATGTGGCATTTATTTACACACCCATGGTATAAAAAAGTATCCATACCAACAGCGAGAAAAGATTAACTTGTAGGATCCGTTTGGCTCACGCCCGGATGAGACAGAATGTCTCATCTTCCAACGATTAATCCTAGGATGAGTCATCTCGAATGATTAATCTTGTTATCCGAGTTGATATTGAGTTATATGGGATATTTTAAAAATACTAATCATTTTCTATTTGGTTGGGGATCGAATGAGATCGAATTACTATTTTATTGATCAAAATACCCTAGATTTGCACTTTATTTTTGTCTTCTTAGATTACCAGATTGAAATTCCATTATTGTAATTATAATATGTTAAAAATAAATGTGAGCTTAAATAAATTGTTATTACATAGAACAATTACTAGTGTTCATCTCAACCTTCTGACCCGAAAAACCTCTTAACCTAGTCTATGTTAAACAATAAAAATTGAGAATTTGAATCAGTTAATATTACTAGTTCGGGTTTTAGGATTAGTAGGTCAATAGTCCTAAAACCCAGTAATAAACCCAATGCATGTTATAGGCTCAATTATGTAATTTTATATATTTTGACCTAATAATAAGGAACTTTTACTCCTATACTCATTTGCAAATGTATATGCAATTAGCAATATTTTTTATTTTTAAATCCATTTTATAATTTTATATTTTCCTATCCTAATATTAAATGACTTTTTCTCCTTTTCTACTCAATATAGGTATTTTCTAATTAAGAAGTCAAATTATTTATTTTTTTTTTAAATTTTAAGAGCACAAAATTGCCATAAATGTTATTGGGTTAAGTGTATAAGAGAAGAATTGAATATATGTCAATTTTTCTCTTGACCCATTAAAAATTGGGTCAGGCAACCATTGAATTGACATGCGATCTGTGAATACCCTTATAATCTAATATGATATTACATAATGTGGAGTCATAATTTATTAGGGGTAAATTATTTAAAATTTTTGTTATCTCATTTAGGAGTCATCCTAAAATAACTAATACCATCTCCTCCATGGTATTATTTTGTGTATTTTCAGTTGGTAGCATTGTCCCTCACTATATGGGGAACATTACATGCTATGTTGCAAAATACATTGTTCGTCATGGTATTGTACTTGTGATGCTTGTCTTGTATACACATCTATGTGCTATAAGTACAATGTATTGTATAAGCTTAAAATATATGAAAATTCTATGATATATTTTATATATTCCCATGTGTATAAGAGACAGCCACAAATCATCCAAAACTACAAGGTACCTTCTTTGCTTCACAAACAACAAATAGAAGTAAAATCTCAACAATTAATTTATAGTTAATTATCAAATACAATCAATTAACCAAGTATTTAATTAAGAATGTAGAGATTGTTAATTTTTAGATAGTTTTAGATCGTGAAGGTGAAAATGAACTATTTTTAGAGTAATGAAAAACAAATGTAAATAAATGAGACTATTGAATAGTTAAAGAATTAAAAAGATAGAAAAATAGTACAACTAAAAATCATATACTAAAAATGAAATTTCAATACTAGCGAGACTAACAACCAAACCAAATTTTAAATACCTAACTCCTTCTCTTTCCAAACTTGTCATCAGCATAGACTCCGTTTTCATAATTCATACCCTTATTCTTCTTACAGTTTGAGATTCCAAAAAAAAAAAGTTTGCCAACCTCCTTTCCTCCAGTCACGATTCATCCAACATCTTTTAGGATCTGTATAAGAGACAGCATCATTTATTTACATTTGTAATTCTATGTATAAAAATATTATTACATGTGTATAAAGACTGTGTTGGAAACACCGATGACTTGATTTCCGACAAGTAATATTTGGCGATGAATTGTGGGATCAAGTCCTTGTGGTCGTCAAGGAGTTAGAACGTTTGAGAACATTTGCTTTATGCACGGCAAGATTTGACGGGAAACAGGTGGTAGGTGAAAAGACCTCGAAGTTTTGGAGGAGGGAAAGGATGATCAAGACAGATCTACCAGATCCTATTGATGTTTGTTGTCATTTTGAAGACGCACTTAGGTATAGGCAACAAGTGAGATAAGAAGAGCTCCGAAACAATCAATCGGAACCGGCAAAGAAAGCAAAATGGACAATGAGTGCTTGATTCAAGCAGTTTCCAAGTTGCGAGACACCATGAAGTCGTTTTCAGGCCTAAGATAGTGGAAGCTTATGCTCATCTGTCCTCCACCTGTTTCCCTCCCGAAAGGGAACATATGATTAATTGGGATTTCCTCGTGTTGTTAGACTTGATCAAATCTGCTAATTTTGATCTGAAGAATCTTGTCGATCGGTATGAAGAAGAAAAGGAACATGACCAGTTCCAGTTGCCTGAATCAGTATGGCTGTCTGTGAAGGCTCTCGCGAGAATAAATGCTTTCCTCTTTAAGTTTCTGTGCCTTATCCAAATTACCACTCCCACCAACCCCAATTGCATTGCTTTTCTGAATCATTTTGCGTCTGTCTTTGTCCGTGCTGCATATTTTTCTTATTGCTGGCGTAAGATGCGGACTGATGGTAATGATCAAATGGATCATCAGAAGGGTAAAGAAGAAATTGTGGATTTGCTTGTTTGATGCCTAAATCCCCAGAGGCTATTAGACTTGTGTATCCGTTTCCTCAGGTCTAATGAGTCCTCGAGTCCGTGGAATTGTCGCCTATTATTTCGTTGGCTTTCTCATCCCAGACGATGCTGACAGAAACGGACTTGTAATGCCCACCTTTCGAGATGGGCTTGCTGACCTGATAATATTTGTCATTCAAGAACTGGATTTGTACGATAATGATATGAAGATGCTCTTGACGGAGATTACTGCACTGGCTTCTGAATTGGGAGGTCTCAGTTACTTTTTCTATCTAACAGAAAACATTCCCAAGGAAGCACTCCAAACACTTGTTAAGTTGACGGAAAATACTGAGCTTCTCAAGGTACAGTTGCTTCTGCTGAAGCTACAGAAACTCAGGTATTTCACACATGAAGGAGTGCAATCACATGTGCAGAATCTACTCCACCTATCCATCAGGGTTGAGCTTCCTATTTACATTTATTCTCAAATTTGAACCGCACCGGGTAGATGTGCAAAATAATAAAACAGTCTGGACGGATGCTGAAACTTTGGCTTGTGAGGCAACTTCTGTCTATCCACTGTTTCATTCTGTGCCAATTCAATCACAAGAGAAGTTGCCACATTTGAGATGGTTAAGTTAATTGACAGGATTAAACTTTTCAAGGTGGAGGTATTCTTGATGCGACTCCTAGACAGTCAGACTGTTTTGATTGCAAATGTGAAGGACCAAATTCAAGACCTTTATGAAGGTCTAATATTCATCAGAACATTTATAATGAGCCCACTAGATGAGATTGGGAAATTGATCTCGACACGAGCTGAAAATGTGGCGAGGGATGCAGGGTTTCTTTGTTATTCACTTCATTCCAGCGAAATCACTGAAGACGTGCTCGGTCAAATGATTCATTTGCTGCCTGAGTTGATAGAGAATGTGAAGCTTGTCAAAGATGAGATAATGCAGAGTTATCTACAGATTCGAAGTTCATTACAATCTAATTTCCCAAAGTATAGTGGATTTGGCGTTGTGCATTTCCTCTTGGGTAATCTAAGGAGCTGTTGAATCAAAAGGCCGATACTATTGCTTCTGTCGAGCATCTCATTGTGGTTGCCTACAATGAGATAGAAGAGATTGTGAAATCTTTCCACATGGATATTGCAGAGCAGTTAGATGACCAATACGATCTCAGAAATCTTCGATCACGCATAGTAAATGTGGCATATGAAGCAGAATATCTTGTAGATTCATTTGTAACTAAAGTTGGTATTGTATGGTACCATGTGGTCTGGCTTTCTGATCTTATAGAAGAGTTGAAACTCATTAGAATTCAAGTTTCAGAACTATCTGAGAAGGCACATGAAACTTTTGCCAATAATGTTGAACATTCTATGATCGATTACATGGTATCACCAGCTAGTTTCCCCTACATTGATGAAGTTGTGGTTGATCTTGATGATCAGGCTAAACTGATGATTGATCGACTTACAAGAGGAACTTCTCAGCAAGATGTCATCTCAATAGTTGGCATGCCTGGACTAGGTAAGACAACTCTGGCCAAGTTGTACACTGATCCTTCAGTTACCTTTATCACTTCCACGTTCGTGCATGGTGCGTTGTTTCTCAGGGATACCAGAAAAGAAAACTGTTGCTTGATCTTTTGAGTGACATTGATTGAACTTACAGATGATATCCTTGAAATGACTGATGATGATTTAGGTTTCAAGTTGTATCAATGCTTGAAGCAAAGAAGGTACCTTGTAGTTTTGGATGATTTGTGGAGCATTGAGGCATGGAATGACTTGGAAACATCATTGTATAAATGACACAAATGGAAGCAGAATACTAATCACAAGTCGCCTCCCGGATGTGGTTTCAAAAGTTAGATTTGAAACCACTGTGGAATGAAGTTGCAGAAAGTTTAAGCTCAAGCATTGCTGATGATCCTGAAACAAGATGCATGGACATCCTGGAAATAAGCTACAAGCATTTACCTAATTATTTAAAGCCGTGCTTTCTTTATATAGGAGCTTTTCCGGAAGATCATGAAATCTCAGTTTGGAAGTTGATATGTTTGTGGATAGCAGAAGGCTTTATACAGAATGCGGAGTCTAAGAGCTTAGAAGACGCAGCAGAGGATTACCTAAATGATCTAATTGGCAGAAGCTTAATTACAGCTTCCAAAAGAAGATCCAATGGTGGAGTCAAAACATGCCGCATTCATGATATGATGCTTGCTATGTGCTTGGGGAGATGCAAAGAAGAAAACTTTCTGCAAGTAGTTTCTGGGTACGACAGACACTTTGATTCTTCTTTTGAGGATTTAGATTATGGTGTTGATTCCAGTTATTCTAATGCTTCAAGTTCCATAACATATGAAACACTTCGGTTATCCATTCAAGTGTTCAAAGCGAAACCATTTGATTATGTTGAGGCCTTCTGGTCCACTTGTCCGATCCCTATCGTTTTTTGCTACCCGTGATACCTATCCAAGATGTCCATACAACATTGCCTTCATTCCTCAGAACTATAAACTTCTTGAGTTTTAGATATAGAACACATCAATATTGGAAATTCTTTCCCCAGTGGTGTTGAAGATTTGATTCACCTGAGGTACTTAGCCATCTGTGGGGATATAGACTCCATTCCAGCTTCAGTAGCCAACCTTTGGAACCTACAAACGCTGCTTGTGAAAGGATTGAAAGGAAAAGTTGTACTGCCAAGTAGCATTTGGTGCATGGAAAAGTTGAGACATCTTCATGTAAATAATCATGCTGTCTTTAGTTTGCAAGATAACAAAACCGCAGATCCATTTCAATCACACAGTCTGGTCACTCTATCAACACCATTTCTTTATGGGTAAAGATACGGAGAAAGTTATGAGGATGTTATTCTAACTTAAAATTAAGATGTGTGTTTTCACAATCTCAGGGTGATGCTGAGAACCAATATGAATTTCCGGTACTAAATTTCAGTAACTGGAGATTGAGTCACTTAATGTATACTTTTCTGGCAGGATTGCTCATCCTCATAAATTTGAATTCCCTTTGAGCCTAAAAAAGCTGACTCTATCCAAATTTCGTCTGCCATGGGATTACATATCAGAAATTGGGAAATTGCCTAACCTTGAAGTTCTCAAATTACAATCTAGATCCTTTGAGGGAAAAAGATGGGACATGAGAGAAGGGGAGTTTCTTAAACTCAAATTCTTGAAGCTTGATACTTTGAATATTGCCCAATGGAAATCCTCGAGTGATCACCTTCCCAATCTTCAACGACTGGTGTTGAAAAACTGCAGGCAACTTGAGAAGGTTCCCTCTGATTTTGGGGATATAGCCACTTTGCAGATAATTGAAGTGCAACTTTGCAGGCCATCTGTCGAATAGTCGGTTAGAAGACTAAAGGACAGTGAGTAATTGAAATCAGGAATTGAGGTTTTGCAGGTCCTCATGGCCCTACCAAGTGGAGTTCTGCTCATCTTCATAGTTCTGAGTTGACCTATGATGTGATATCCTACCTACATACGGGTATGTAAATGTCTCAACTTTCCTCATATATTTCTCATTTAGTTACTTTTACCTGTATGAAAATTTTTACTCCTAGAAACTTTATGCACTTCAAAGTGAGACAAGATTATCTGACTCTTGAATCAGTAAGTTCATAGATTCAGTATGAGAACATGCTTGTTGTTAGTTGTTACGAGTGTTTAAGAAATCAGGCAATGGAATCTCAGGAGTTCGTCTCATTAGTTGTTGCTACTAGCTGGATTGGTTTTTAAATTTCAGGGACTGCATTGAAGTAAATATCAGACTGGAATATATGTTATAGAAACCAGAAAAGTGACTAAAACTAGATTTTCCAATATAAAAAATACTTGAAAGAAAGGGCTTGTTATGTGTAAAACTGAATTGGATGTTTTGAAGGGGAGAAAAGGAGAGTGTTAGAGAGAATGGTGCTATTTTTCTTACCAATTCCAGGCAATGAAAACTCTACTCTAGTTGCTGAGTTGAGTGTATAAATTGTTGCTAGCTGGTTTACAAACTAAATCAGGTGCATTTAACATAGTCAACGCAGACACTGATGTATGCTGTTGAACTAAAAAAGACTTTTAAGTATGCTACCTTTATGCAAATCTGACTCTGAGAATCATACACAACCTTTAGACAATTGAAGTGGCTGAAAATGTATTCTCTCCAAACATTGATTCAGTTCAAGGGTGACTTAGATGTTTGTCTCCAGTCCACACAAATGATACCTTGGCTACTACAATATTAGTCATTTGTTGGTTCACAACAAGAGTGGTAAGAACAGCCAAAAAAAATAAAAAAAATCATTTACGGGTATATCTATGGAGCTTTTTTCCTTTTTTGTTTTTTTTTGGCTACTATTGGTTTTAGTTACGGTTAATAGAAGCGAACCCCCTGTTATCCCTGAATAATTGTTTTAAAACGCAGTAGGACTGAATGAGATAATACTAACTCGCCTAAAAAAAATACTACCAACATTCTGGCAAAAATTGAAACTTTGAAAATTAGGTGTATAAGGGCTTGAAACAGAACATATTGTTTGTGGAAATGGAATCAATTCTAGGTGGGAAAGGAGTGGATTGATGAAGTTTCAGAGATGATCCAAGGAGGTCAAATATAGTTGAGATTAGTAACTGCTGACTTCAAAGGACATGCTTTTTGGCATTTTTAACATTTTTGGGCAACCATTTCTGTACCATTTGTTGGGAATAGAAAGAAAACTTACAACCTGTTAAGCCAGAGAAAGTAGCTGCTTTGAGATGAATACTGAAATTGCTTGTCACACCCCAAACTCGGCATAATTAAAACAACCTGGATATTTAGAGTGTGGCACCGGCATACCCTCCCAAGAGGATACAAAGCCGTCTATCCCACTTATAAGTAACAATTGCCAAAACATACATACACAACCTATATAAATACAAACCCAAATATTTATATAAATTCAAACCATGAATACCACAAATCTTCAACCTAGAAGAAAAGCACAACTACAACATCACACTAGAATTACCATAGGCTTATATATATACAACTACACAAAGCCTTCTATACAAGGTGAAACATAACAAAACTAATTCTATTCAGCAATATATCTTACCTCCATGGCGATCTAAACGTGATCACCTGCAAGGGCATAAGGTAAGTGGGATGAGCTTTCATTTGCTCAGTAAGTAACTCACTCATATCACCACTGGATTGAGCACGTTAAAAGTATATATTACATTTCATGAAAATCATTTCACAACAATCCAACCACAATCAAGCATCATATATGCATGGCATACACAACTATAATAGACACATTTTCTCATATTTTGTTGTATTTAATTCTTACAATCTATTTCTTTTTCATTTGCCTTCAGCTAAAGAATATGCTATAGTCACTATTATAACCCGTGACAGGGCCGTAACCCACTATTCTTACCCGTGGTAGGGCCATATGTCGGTTAAACGTAGTTCCGGATATCATACTACGGTCACTATTATAACCCGTGACAGGGTCGTTTGTCCACTATTGTATCCCGTGGAAGGGCTATACCGACATTTTAACATAGCAATTTAATAGCCTTTCCCATTCCTTTACTAGTTTAATCAAATGAGTCCAATGATACCAAAGATAGCACAATAAACAATCATTCACAGACATATAATCACCAAACAAATTATCCATATGCTCAATCCAATTTAATACACAAATAGATTTTCAAAGCATTAACAATCATTTAGTACAAAAGTACTTAAGAAATCGATTTTTTAAAAACAATAGAAATATGAAAAAGTCACTTAACGAGTAATCAAAATGTTTCCCGTCATTGAAAGCAACATGAGCAATGGCAATAGAACAAAACACAACTTGCTCAAAATGCATCGCAATTTGAAAATACTCTGCTGCAGAACCATGTTTCAGTCCACTTTATGGATGAAGTATGAACCAATATACATCAGTATTCAGAACAACATCTTTATACCGTTTCGAAGGTCTGTCTTAATAAGAAAGAAAAAGGCAAGAAATATGCTAAATTCGTACTGGAAATTCGCAGACAGCACTGCGTAACTTTAGAAAATTGTTACGCAGTGGACTGTCTGCGAATTTCCAGTTACGAATTTAGCATATTTCTTGCCTTTTTCTTAGTTATTAAACCATCCAAATCCTTTAAATTCAACACATACATCCATAGGCTTAACTTTAACAACAAAGAGCAAGAAAATAAATCCAATTACGCCAATTCTAACCATTAAATCATCACCACAAGCTAAGATTTTGAAACCTACAATATTCTTGAAAAATTCCTAAACCCCATCTCTTAATCTATCAAATTAGCTAATTAAACTCAAGAAAGAATGAATTTCTTACTAAATTCTCAATTATGGAAATTTGTGGTTGAATTTGCTATTTCTCCTCCTTCCTCAAGGTCTTGGAAGTGAAACCCTGGTTCTAAATGGAAGAATTGGGAAAATAGAATGAAATAATTGTTTAGTAGTATACAAACTACTTTAATTATTTAGATTTGACCCCCAACCTTTGCTCTAGTTATAAATTGACCCCAAAAATTTCTAATCCTCAATATTAACATGATTAAAGTATGATAAGGATATTTTGGGTATCACATTGCTTTTCATTCAAAGAACATGGTGCAGAATACTGCTTAGTTAATTTTGTTTTGACAAGTTAGTTCACACCAATTGTGGTCTTCTCTTAAAAATCTAGGTAGAGAAAACTCAATATTTGAAAGCCTACTTACCAGAGAGAGTTCAACATTCTCATCTGTAATATTCGTTAAATTTTCTTCATTCATCTTTCAGTTTTGAACCTTTTGACATACTATTTTGCAGCTCAGCCTTTTATACGTAAACGCTTCCTGAAAATATTGTTATTCCTGATCTTGTGGCAATGGTCAGTGTAAATTTACAGTAGTAGCAAGCAACAATATCGATGATCTTTATACACATGTATATGTTTTAGTTTGTATCACAACTTTCTGCTAATATTAACACTACTTGTTGCTTTTAGATTCTGCTTTCATAAGCCTCAACTCAAGTATTAGTCAGCTAGACCAAGCAAAAACTGATCACCATAGATGTGTATAAATTTATACATATATTTGTGATGTTTTCATAGTGGTGAAACTCAAGGTAATGTGTATATAGGACATTAGTTGCTCGTCGCTCATTTTCCTGATTTTTCATCCCTCTGACTGTTCAGGGGAGGCCTAGATGTCAGTTCCAAATGTTTGTGAATGCCCTGATTTATTCCTTAAAATACTTTCTGCATTATTATAGTACAGACGTAGCCTTCTGCTTACTAAACCCTTGTATTTGTTATGTTTGTTTCATTTGAAAAAGAGATAACTGCCCTTTCAAAAGATGGAATTTTGTGAGGAAAGCTAGTACTGTGGTGCTATTCTAACCAGTGGAATTGAATCCAGACATTCTATTTGAATCTGTATTTGCAGCAGGCTATAATTCTCCTAAAGTTGCTGTTCTTTTAGTATTAACTATTGCGTTGTTTTCAAGTTTCCTTTGTATGATGAATGCTAAGTTATTCTACTGTTAATTGACTATCTATCGACATAGCTATGCCCTTATAACATGTATTGTTTTCTCCTGGTAGAAGTTTTATTTTAAAGTAAGAGGTTAAGTATATCATAAAGCTTGACGGGCTTTATTTTTGTTCTTGTTTACAAATAATACTATGTTTTACACTTTTAGAAACCTGTTCTTTTAGCTCTATTTACACATTAGATGTGTGTAAGAGACAGGACATAGGTTTACTAAGGTGGATGACTTGTTGAAGGCTGAACACTGACAATTACCTGCGCTTCTTCGTTTTCAGTTCTTATAACTCATTATTCATTATTTATTATTCTCCAAATAAAATTGTAGCTCAACCGCTCAAGTGTGCATTTTATGCCATTTTCATTTTGATTCCGAGTCCTTAAAAACAAATAAACGACAGCTATAGGATAAATACTTTGCATGTCTCCTTGCAATTGTCTTGGTGTGAGCAGAATACAATTGCTTAGTTGGTAGTCGTTGTCTATACATGGTTTGTCGGAAGTCTCTATACAAAGAAATTTTTGAAGCATGCAGAAGGATTTGTAGTTTGTCTCGAGCAATTAGATGTTGTACAGCAGGTGGCCCTCAAATCAATTGATAATGCTAAATGAGATGCTACTTGCTAATCACTAAATCAGAGATGAACAAATTGTACCAAATATTTTGATTTGATATTTAGATGGCCCCTCCCTTACATTAATGAATTGATACCTTAAAGAACCTATTCTAACTTATCACTCACATTTTGCAAACAAAGAAAAATACTTGTTGCTCACGAGTGGCCGAATTAGAGGCAGCAAGACAACTTCTCAACGGCTAAGGATTTTCTATTTCCAAAGTTTGTTGTACCAGTCTTCTATTCCATCTTTTAGATAATTGACACTGATATATATATTTTGATTTATAAATATAATTATGTTAGAGTATAAATATTAAACATATAAATTATAAAGTGTGAGACACAAAATTAATATAAAAAATAAGACAGAAGATCTTGTGTCATCTGTGACCTTGATTTGTAGTGTTTATAAATGGCCAAACTGCAAAATAAGATGCATGTCCAACTATTTTCAAAGAGCAAGAAGGAAAAGAAAAATGAAATATAAAACCTGTTTCACTTTTCCAACATGGCAAATGGAATGCAAACAATAACAATCTAATTATATATCCAAGTGACGCTCAGCTCAGCTCAGCTGCTGCCTGCTGGTGAAGAAAATGGTCAAGAATAAGATACAGTGCTCAAGATTCATAAAAGACAGGTAATTAATAAGGCCAATGCTGAGGCGATCATAGCCAAGCAAAGAATTGCAACTTGCAAGAGCGCAGTCACCTCTTCTTCCATTTCTTTGTACCTTACTAACTCAAAATCAAAAACATCCCACGTCCACTCCTCGCGCGCCACGCGTTGAACCCACTTGGCTAAACTCGTTTCGCCTTCACTTGTTGCCATTTTTCCGGTCAAAATCTCCAATAAAACCACGCCAAAGCTATAAGCATCACAAGAGATCTCTATTTTCTGGCTTGGTTGTGAGTAGCATTGTTGTTATGCAGCATCTCCGGAGCCTTGTAGGCATTGTTTGATGAAGACGGCACTACTTGCAATAATTGGTGTAGGCCAATATCAGAAATGCAGGCATTGCCTTGATCGTCTATAATTATGTTTGTTGATGAAAGATGCCCGTGAAAGAGCTTGGATTTAGTGTAACCATGTAGGAAAGCAAGGCCCCCCGCAGATTATAAGGCAAACTTTAATCTTGTAGGCCAATCTAGAGGGGTACCTACACATCTAAATTCCTGGACCACGGTTTCCTGTAATAGTGCAATCACAACAAACTCAATTATTACTGCAATTTTAGTTGGAAATGTTATGGGATCACTAAAGCTTAAAGTGTGCAAATTAAAGAGCATTAATAAACATGAGGCATCAAATTCACTTTCTTTTTAGTTTGCTTCTTTAACAATAATGTTAAAAATTCTTTAAAGAAAGCAATCCTTTAGAAAAGGCAATTCAAACTAATCAATTACATATAATAGTTTTTTGTCTAACAATTGAAAATTTAACCAAGTTACATTCTAATTTACTTAGTCTGAATTATATCTAGAATGAAATTTTGACAGGTCAAAATTAGGAATTTTGTATTCTAATCGATAAACCCAAAACTAGTTTTGGTGCCACACAGATGCGGATTTAAAATGTCAAATAGGCTGTTTCACTTGCCTAGTATAAGTGCACTGTAGTTCAGCGTGTTTTAGTCGTCTAGTATTGGTGGGCGGTAAATATTGTTAATACTAAAGACACCGTAATTTTTGTTAAAATGTCCACATTACCCTTTCTTAGGTCAAACCACAACTCTTTCCCTGATGTGTTGAATAAGGGTAGGCTTGACATTTTCTGCAAAACTTGATATAGTATTATCATTTGCCTAAGAGCTACTATGTTTTCAGTACTCACCTAAACCTATGTCTTAGGAATACACTAATTTCTTTCACCATAAACAAAACTCTACTCTTTAAGTCATTTGCTAATTTCTTTCACCATAAACAAAACTCTACTCTTAAGTCATTTGGTCTTAATTATTCTCTACCTCCAGAAACAAATGCTTTAATTAGCACAATAAAGTATACATGGAGGGCTAATTACTAGTAGTAATTTGGATTAATAGCAAACAAGAAAAAAAGAACTATAAGGAATCATCAGTTACTTGACTAAAAACATTTTAACAAATTAGTTAGTTACAAGCAGAACGTAATAAATTTAAAAAAAAAAAATCAATTTGACAATAATGAGAAATTGAAATATTTTATCAAATTAATACTGTGGTGAACATACCATGCAAGAGATTGTGAAGGCTTCCCCTTTGGAGAAAATCATATACAAGAAGCAACTCCTCCTTGGAATTATAGTATGCTCTAAGGCTCACAATATTAGGGTGTCTTAATCCACCAATTTCTCTCAAAAATCCATCAACATCCTTTATTCTCCTCACTTTCTCCCTCACCCTCTTCACCACCACCACATCACCACAGTCCATTACAACTCTGTAAGTGGTCCCCACACTACCTTTACCTAACATCTCAGCCGAGGCCTTCAACAAGTCATCCACCTTAGTAAAACCCTTGCACCCCTCAAAACAAACCATTTCTCCATCACCACTAGCACTAATAGTTGTACCATACGCTATACCAGTTGTACACTTTGGGAGGTTTCATTTGAATTTCTTATATTTTCTCTTGTAACAGCAACAACATGCAACGGCTACAAGAATCAGCATAATTGCGACTGCATCAACCATGATGATCATCAGCACCATCCAAGTTTTTGAGCTTTTTTTCTTTTTAACATCCGTTATGCCAATTGGCAGTGGGCCCCTCCCAGCCGTCGGATTAACAATAACTGGTTTAGTCGAACAATCGGACGGTAATGGCTTGCCGCAGAGATGATCGTTCCCCGCGAACGATGACGCCGGAAACCTGGACAACCATGACGGGATTTTCCCGGCGAGCCCGTTTTCGGAGACGTTGAAGTTCAAAAGCGATTTCAACGACGAATTATCCGACCCCAGAGTCCCATTAAACCAGTTTGACTCAATCCGGAGAGTGAGCAAGTGAGTCAACCGAGTCAACTATTTGACCGGAATTGGCGTTATTTGGAGAAGTCATTGTAGGAGAGGTCGAGGCGTCGGAGACCCGAAAGATTGGAGATTCCGGCGGGGAATTTTCCGGTGAAGTGGTTGTGAGAGAGGTAGAGGTGCCTGAGGCTCGGCCAAGTAGCGAAATCCGGCGTGATCGAGAGGTGGTTGTGGTGGACGCTGAGAATCTCATGGCGGAGCTGAGTTAACCCAGCTAAAACCTGGATTGACCCGGTTAAGTTAAAGTGGTTGAGAACGAGTTTGCTGACTCGGTGAGTTGTTGGGTTGCATGTAACTCCAACCCATGCAGAACAATTAGGGTGGGAATGAGGGGAAGAAGAAGAAGAAGAATTAAGGGACCAAGAAATGAGAGAATTTGAAGTATCAGAAGAAGCTTTGAAGGCTAACAAAAGAGTGAAATCGGCAGCATTTTTATTAGCTTTTTGGCTAGAGGAAGTTAAAGTGAAGAAGAATGTGAGAAGAAGAAGCAGAGGAATCTGCCGGTGCTGCTTCGGAGGATATCCGGCAACCACCATTTCTCTAACTCTGAGTCTCTTGATTTTGTTGGGATGGAATGGTGTGTCGTGTGGCATGGAAACAGCAAATTTGAGCCTTCGAGGGGTAGTATGTTTGATATTGATAGTATGGGAGCAGGGCCCGGCCTGCTGTGAAAAAATTATTTCTGGACCACTGATCCCAAAAAAAATTATTACTTGGATTTTATTTTGAACAGTCAAAATATAGGTCATAAGAACCGGTTGATGTTAGGGAATCCGACATTAATATTGGTGGGTTGAGAATTTATAACTAAACGATTATTCAACTCAATTTATGTATATGGTTTTTGTAATTTTTAGGAATTTTTTAAAAAAAATTAAACTTAAAAGGGAAAATAATTTTCATATTCATTCACATCTTATATTTATATATTTTTAATTCTTCATATTTCAGCTCCAGTAGGCTCAATTCTCTTATTTTTGAAATAATTTAGTATTGAAATTTATATGTTACCAATTTTATAACTGAACAAATAATTAACTTATTAAGATTAAAACAGAATAAATTTTGAATTATGTCAGAAATCAAAATAATACGTTTTGAATTTGTAATAAACTAAGGAGGTGTTTGGTTCACATTTGGGAATTGGAATCGAAATGGGAATCATATACCCCACTATTGGTATGGTTTATATCATTCCCTTCTTGTTTGGTTTAACATAGAATGGGTTTCATTATATTAAGGAGGTGTTTGGTTTATGGGTATGAGAGGAGAGAATGGGAATCAAAGGTAATGATATGTAGATGGTGTTTGATTGAACACTATGAGAATCATTCATGGGAATGAAAGTGTTAGAAAATACCCACTTTCATTCCTCACTTGTGACATGGGTTTCAGTTGAGTAACTTATTAATACTGAATGAAACCTATTCCTACGTTAAACCAAACAAGTAAAGGGAATAAGACAGGATTAGATTGAATGTGTTTGGTTCACAGTCGGGAATGGGAATCGGAGTGGGAATATTAAGACCCCACTAAGGGTTCATTCTGTCTCTTATACACATCTGACAAGTGGGGAATGAAAGTAGGTATTTTCTAACACTTTCATTCCCATAGTGTTCAACCAAACACCATATATGTGTATCATTAATTTTGATTTTCATTCGTCCTCTCATATATAAACCAAACACCTCCTAAAATACGTTATTTTAAATATAAATATTAAATAAATACAAATATAAAATATGAGATCATTAAAGTTATTTTCCCAACTCAAAATTATCAAAAATAAATCGGCTTAGGTATCGAATCATCCACCCCTTTTAGCGGGTCTTGACTACGTACATGAAACGCTTGGAGCGTCGATTTTTCCTGACAATTGGATTGGGTCAGTTAATGACCCGTCTAGTAGTCCATGAACACCCTAATTCGCCTAGGGGAAAAAAAGGAAGGATTAATTTCGAAAAATTACGTTATTAAATTGTCTTCAACATTTCAATGAATTAATTATATCGTCTAAGTATATATATTATATGAAAAATGATTTACAAGTTTATAAATTTAATACCACTTGTCAGAACCAATTAACATATAAAATCGTATTGAAATAATAATTTTAACTTTATATATTTACTGAATTTCGTTCATTCTTCAGAAGATCTAGTCACACATCAGTAATTCTGTCAATTTATTATTTTATACACATACACTGATATTATGTAATAAATTTATAGTTCCTACCAAAACATGTAATAAATTTATAGCACATTGTTTAAATAAGTTGGAAACAATTAATTTTGATAGTTATTTTTAATGATAAAGACTTCAATAGCTGTAGGTAAATAAGAGTATTTCGTTGAATAGATATTAAAATCAATAAAATGGTATATATCATGAGCGATACGGAAATAGATCGAATAATCTTTTCCTTTATCCAAGAAAAAATATTTCTAGTCTTTTTCATTAAAAATTAATTAGAAAAACTTATAATTTTTTAATTTATTTGAATAATATGTCATAAATCGATAGTACAAAGTAATAAAAATTACTACAAACCATATACATAAATTGAGTTGAATCTGTCTCTTATACACATCTAATGTAAAAAAGAAGCTTAAAAATACATTAAAAAAAAGGAGGAAAAAAAAAATGAAATGCAGTGCCTAATCTGATCTGATAATTTCTCCATAATAATGACCCCACTCAGATTTTGTGGAACACTGCATGTTTTTGTAATAACAAGGAGAGGATCTAGCCGTTGAGAATTTTGACATCTGGATAATGACATGGCATAATGCCATGCAATAAACAAATTGTGTTAATGATATATTTATATCTTCCTCGACTGTGTGATGTCTAATGTGCTGGTTTTTTTGGTCCCAATGCACAGCATGCAATTTAATACTAGTGGATAGAGCTGAGTAGCTGGAGATTATAACAGTGTAGTAATTGCTGGTTATGGCATTATATTAATGGATTACAATGTGATCAATTGAATTTCATGAAAATTTTTAGTATTCAATAACATCGATCTTGAAGAAAAATAGAGATAAAATGTAGTCTACCAGTGCAAGCAAGCAATGTCCTTGCTGTTACAATTCTTCTCCTAAAGTAGTTTTCATAATACATTACTGTTATATTATATAAACCATTCAAAATACGACGATGTAATTGATGTAAGAGAATTTAGAACATGTTAATACAAATTTTGCAATTATTTGATTCAGTTATAAAATTGGTTTAATTAATAGATAGCTCAAAGAAATAACGTGTGACAAGTATATGGTTTGCTTGTGCAAAGTGCTTCTGCAGACGCAAAGATCAAGTTAGATGATAAGAGTTACTCTTGGGAGAGGAATTAGAGACAATATGATTTTGTATTAATTAATAATGCGAATGAGTTATATTTAATGAAATGAGTAAATCTCTATTTATATACATATCGATCAAGAGTTTTAAGAGTTCAAATTCTCGATTAGTTTGTCGAGTACTGAATGAATTCTTATGTGACAGTATTTTGTTTAGACTTTATTTATATAATTGTTCTTAATAAGTTAAATAGTAAATATTACGTGTGCATATGTTATTAGCGGACTATTCTAAACATTTCAAGTGCTATTCCTAGGTGGTATTAATCAAAGATTCACAACGCAAGCAAACAAGTTGCCATAAAGAAGTTTCTTGTTAATTGTGTCTTTTTAATACCACCTAGGAATAAATCTCTTCTACACATCTAGATGTGTATAAGAGACAGGTGATCTCTTATACACATTTTTAGGACGAAGTTGGTGGGAAATAAATCAAAAGCAAATTTGCAAAATAAATCATGTTACGTAAAAGCATACAATATTCCCAACGCAAGCCCCCACGTAGGCGATTGGATGCCACCACTTTTGTATGGGATTTTGCCGTGATTTAGACATTGTCTGTGCATTTGTGTGCACAAAAGTCGGTAAAAAGTGTCTTCCATAATTCCATTACCACACGGCTACGAACTAAAGAAAAAATTTATAATTTTATTAAGAAAATAATCATGTTATACTTTAAAAATTTATACATTATCATATTATAAATTTAGAAATTTATAATATAAAAATTTTTAAAGTTAACAAAATAATTTTGTAACAAGAGTGGAAAATTTCCCATACTTTATATTCTCTTTCTATTTTGTGCCAATGAGAAATTTAATTTCTTCCGACTAATGACGAATTCCTCACATCTATAATTTACATTTAGTTGAGGAATCCGTTATTGATGAATCATAGAATTTCTTCAAATATTATTATCTGTTGAACGATTTCATAAATTTTGACTTGATTACATTTTCATCCACTGGAAATTACCATTTTTTTTACACCATAATATATTTTAGCCCATTTTCCTTGAGCTACTAAGATACCAAAAAAAAAAAGTAAAATGCTAACCCTACTGGCTTGTCACATTATCAAGTGAAGCAATACAAAAGTAATAGGCCGAATACAATTTTTTCCCTTCTTGCGTGGGACTCGGAACACGACTGACTATGAAGATGTACTGTGCAAGACTGGCAACAGCAATGGCCCTCAATTTCCGTATTAATTGTCCACCATTCACTTTGTGGTTTTATACAAATCTAAATATTTATATAGGTTCAGGTTTACAGTTTTATATATAAATATTGATGATATAAATTAAATTTTATGAAATAAATAATATTAATTGATATAAGTGAAAGTTTATCATATTTAATATTATTTACGAGACCTACAGGTGAATTTCAAGACTAAATTTATCTAACTATTTTCCTTTATGGAATTGTTGGAGGTTGGTGTATGTGGTTGCAAATGGTTAATGCACAGTACCATAAAACATTTTATGGTTAATAATACTTTATCCCCTGAATTAGGTGAGAAATTATACTTTGTCCATAAATTATAAAAATTAGATATATTTAGCACGATATAATTGACACTATTCATCTATTAACAATATTAAAATTATTAAGATATCTAGTTAAATGACTAAAATACTCTTGGTGTATATTTTGATTTTTTATGTATTTAAATTTGATTTGTAATGTGATAATTATTTAAGAATGAGAAAAATAAATTATATAATGTTTTAATATAATTTATATCAATATATTTCTTGGTCAAATTTTTAAAATTTTTAGATTTTATTTTATATTATTTCGAATTTATATAAAAATATGTTTTCTATAAAAGTATGCAAATTGCCATATCGGATATAGTATAATTCAACATTTTCACTCCCTAATAAGGAATTTTTTCTATGTGTTTAATTGATTTACTATTTTATGTATATTTTTATAATTTAGGACAAAGTGTAATTACTTATCTAGTTTAGGGGACAAAGTGTTATTAACTGAACATTTTATGGCCCGCTTTGGGGTTGTGATGGCTATCAAAGCACTTTATTCATTAAAACTTTAAAAGAAAGTGCTTTATAAATGTTTCATTTTATTGTTTGGGAATAAAATTGCATAAGTACTTTTATATGTGATAATGCGTGATTTTGAATTTTTTAATAGTATTTCTATATTTGTTTAGTTTTAAATTAATGATGAAATAGTCAAACTTTATCTACGCTCATAAGTTTACAAAAAAAAAAAAACTAAGTCAAAACGTACCAAAATTTAGCTTAAGTTAAAAGTGCATTTGGGACAAAAGTTCTACTCTAAATTTATAGAATGATGTTTACCAAACGCTTTAGAAGTACCTTTATCATTTAAAGCATTTTTTTGCCCAACCCCAAACGGGGCCTATATAACTAATTAATCAATTTCTCATTTTTGATTATTTATTTTCCTCGTTTTAAGACAATGAAGTGACAAATTATGCAATAACATACAGTTTAGGTAGTTAGATATTTTAAAATTTTAAAATTTTAAAGTATTAATAATATAAATGGGGAAAAATATATATTTTTATAATTTAAAGGGACAAAGTGTAATTACTTATCTAGTTTAGGGGACAAAGTGTTATTAACCGAACATTTTATGGCCCGCTTTGGGGTTGTGGTGGCTATCACAAAGCACTTTATTCATTAAAACTTAAAAAGAAAGTGCTAATAAATGTTTCATTTTACAGTTTGGGAATAAAATTGCATAAGTACTTTTATATGTGATAATGCGTGATTTTGAATTTTTTAATAGTATTTCTATATTTGTTTAGTTTTAAATTAATGATAAAATAGTCAAACTTTATACTTTAATTGTTTTTAAAGAAAAACTAACTTTGGGGTTGTTTTTAGCTTAAGTTAAAAGTGCATTTGGGACAAAAAGTTCTACTCCTAAATTTATAGAATGGTGTTTAGAACTACCAAATACTTTAGAAGTACCTTTATCATTTAAAGCATTCTTTTAGTAAAAGCAGCCCAACCCCATACGGGGCCTCTAAATGCTAGAATCAATTTCTCATTTTTGATTATTTATTTTCTTCGTTTTAAGACAATACATTTCAAATTAGGCAATAACATGCAGTTTAGGTAGTTAGATATTTCCTTTACGATCTATTAATTATTAATTTTGATATTTAAACTAGGACAAGAATGTTTTCTTGATAAAGGTACTTCTCTTTTTCTCTTAATACAGTCTAGATGTGTATAAGAGACAGGTATATGAGTAGTTCAGGCCAAAGTATATCTAGCATTTAGAGGCCCCGATTGGGGTTGTTTCCAGCTATACTAAAAAGCCATTGATTGCAACATAAATAAATAAATTTAAATAAATTTTGTAGGACTTATAAACTGTCAAGATTTCTATTTTGTGTGGAACACAAGTCAAGAGCCCATAGGCATCCTTTTCACAATCCTACAACTATATATGTGGTCATATATACATATACTTTTTTTTTAAGATTAACAATTTTACAACTAGATTTCAATTGCGGTTTGGGAATCTGGACAGTCAAGGGCAAGTGTTTCAAAGCATTGAGAGCTGAGCTGCTGAATGCCATCTGAAACGCATTTATCAAAACAATGGTGGAGGAATTTAATTCAATTTAAATTAAATCCAACAATAAAGTCAACATTAATGCAAAGTACATAAATGAATTTGCAATTAGCTACTCTTTAAAACATTTGAAACATGAATAAATGTTTTCAATGTGCTCATTTTCTTTTATCCACAAAACTAAAAATGTAGTACTATACTTTTTTAATAAATTTTAAGTCTTATGTCATAATACTTCATATAAATTTCACTTTTAAAAAAATTCATAAAAAAATAAATTAATCTATATAAATTATTAATTATAAAATTGATTTGATTGACAAAAAAGTCAAACTGTGACAAAATAAATAATACGGAAAGAATATTAACTAATAGAATAGCCAAGTTCGCCGTAGACCTTAGTATTAAAGCGATGTAGAAGGAATATTTCCCAATATGGCTTAAAGCAACGATATTTGGTCTAGTTTTATTTTTGTTTTTTTTAGTCATTTAACTATAATGAATTTGTCACTTTATATAGATCTATTAATTCTTTTAGAAAATGATTTACAATTAATTTAGAACCACTTAATAAATTTAAGACACGTACGTAACATAAAATTCTATTGAATTATCAATCTTAATGTTTTAAATATTTGATTAGATTTCATTTATCCTGTGTTACATCAAAACATCATTAAAATCCACAATAGATATTCTTGATATTTTCATTATGGTGAATCCTCCTCCTGTCCTGTGTGATTCAAAAATCTCAATTGGACTCAAATTCACATGCCTAAACACGCACAGACGCAGTGGATGGTTTTGCATATTCTGGGGAGTGGGGTGGGGTGGAGCCTGGTGGGTTCGCACCCTGCAGTTGGAACTCTCGTGACCAGGAGCTTCATCCAGGCGCCCATTCACCATGGGATTGTAGTCGCTCTACTTATGATATTGCAATTTCAAATCAAATTGGTCTGAGATAAATGAATTTTTTCCAAAATTCAGATTGACCAACCTAAACTTGCATGACATGCTAATAGTTACATACGTAGCACGTAATAGTTAATTATAACTCTAAAATTTAGGGCAGACGCAGAAATTAAGACTTGTGGGATACGTATGAGTAGATGTTTTTATTACAAGGCCAACTTAACTTTTGGGATGAAAATTTAGGGGATAAAATCTAATTTTTAAAATATATACCTAAAAATTTTATATTTTATTAATAGAAACAATTTATAAAATTTTGGCCTCCACCATGACCGGATTGTCATCCCAATTGCAAGATTTCGATACCTAGGTAAAACAAAAACTTTCTTTAAACCTATTCTAATAAATTTCACAACTATAACTTTTAAAAAATTGCAACTATAGTTAGACGGAAGTTTTTGTTTTACCTAGGTATCGAAATTTCAATAGGGAATACGATTTTATAAAAAAAAAAAAAAAAAAAGAGAGAATTTATTGTTATTCCCAACTAAGAGCGTCTTTAAATTTTGTGTAAAGATGAAATAATTTAACTTAATTATATTTTGTCCTTATACACATCTAGATGTGTATAAGAGACAGAGACCAAAATAGTACATTTTATATTGGTGAATGAATTTTAGTCCCTCACCAATATAAAATGTACTATTTTGGTCTCTCGACACAATTACGAGCATACTTTGGCCTGAACTACTCATATACGTATCAAATGTTATATTTTTCATGGACAAAATTAATAACACACAAATTTTGAATACTACATAACATTACATAAAACCTCTTCCATTACTACCCCAAATTTCTTACCTATCATCACCACCTCTATTCCTCTCCCTCACCGTTTTTTCTCTGCCACCCCAATTCTAACAACTCTAATCCTTCTTTGGTGGACAATTTAATATTTAACGTTATCTATTGTCAATTTTACTCTTAAATATGTTATATTCGATATGCATGTGAGTATTTCAGGTAAAATATATCTGTAATACAAGATACAGATTGAGATAATATGCTTATATCCAAATAGGCTAAAATATATTATTTTAAATATGAAAATTAAAAAAATATAAATATGCATGTTATAGACATGTATTAAGATATATTCAGACAATTTCCACACAATTACAATAGTTTAACGTTTTGACCAATTCAAACAAATCCTGTATATCGAATGGGTCTCAACAAATCTGAGACCCAATCTAAATGTTTTTTTTGTAAAACGTTAATTAATTATTGCAATTGGTTCGTCAAATGAGAGTACAAAGTCCTAGGTCCACCCACCCAAAAACAAAAAGGGAATGATGGGTTGACCACAATTTGGTTGAATTGCTCAGGGAGAAGCCCAATAAGGTCCAGCCCATATGTATGGCAGATTATTTATTTGTTTCGTCTCAAAATTAGTGGTATTGTTATGAACTAGAGAAATCGCTCACTTTCTTTGCAGCACAAGACAATAGTTATAAATCAAAATTGGAATAGAAATAATAAACTTTATTATTAATATGTGTTTATGCCTTTTCACAGATTCAGATGCTGCACAATTGAATCTAGATGTGTATAAGACCAAATTAGTTAGCTTAGGACTAAATCAGAAGTTTTTTCCAAGTGCTCAGGGAATATTTTTTAACATTTTTATTTTCATAGAATGATTCTTATAATTATCAGCCAAATAACAATTATGAGTATGATTAATTTTGATTTTCATTCTTTAACCTCATACTTTTAAACTAAACACTTCAAAATTTACTACTTTCATACTATTATTAAAAGGGCATTGGTTTTAATAGTATTGGCGTTTAACGAGGCTTCTAGCACAATACTTGCTAACATTTGTTAGCACAAGACCTCAGTCATCCCCTTGCATTTGAAAAAGATTTCTTATATATAAGGGGATATATAATCACGTAGATGGCTTATGTGACATCTGATTAGCAAATCATCATTATGCCAGCAAGACTTTTATTTGATGATTACCTGACCTTATTTGTCATCGCTAACTCCATGATGACTAACAACAAATTCATGTCCATATATGTCAATGGAAAATATTTAGATAGATCTGATTTTTGATCTTACCTGTAAATTCTGTGGTCAGGATTAAACCTTAAAAATTTTATCTAGATGTGTTGATGTCATAATTCTTTCCGTATGATTTCCACACACATGCTATAAGTGAGGCTAAAACCGAGTTTACCTTAATCTTTGCCTATGTCAATACATTCTTCGATCTCTTGCTTTTGATTGGGCAATGATATTGCCACAGCAATTCTTATAATCAAATGGCTAAATTACCCTCAAAATAATTAGCCCAAAATTCTTCACTAAAATGTAAGGGCCCATCCCACATTCTATTCTCTGCTCCCGACGATGGCATAAGAGGAGGCAGCCGGCAACGTAGCCAAGGCTGCAGCCAAAAATACACATTCACATCCAATTAGTAATACATTTATGCATTGGGCTCGATTTTTTTACGTGGATGACAAATCCGGACTTAAAATTATCTAAAATATCCAAAAAACCCTCCAATCAGATAAGAGAGTAAAGGTGAGTTTTCGATACAAAACCCATAAAAAATAATGGAAGGACGATACTTGAAAATAAGTATATCACATATAAGCAATAACTCAGCAAGAGAAACAATAAGAAGGCATAAACAATAAGAAAACAAAAGTTCTGATGTAAGCAAAAATTTAGGTAGACTCGATTTATTGCTTCACATTGTATAATTTGTAGTGTAAATTAAATTTTAGACAATTTATGATATTAACTGATACAAATAAAATTTTTTATAATTTAATTCTGATCATAAGATCTACAGTGAGATCTACCTAAATTTTTTCTTCTGATATATTGGTATGTTTTATTTCAGGTGTGTGTGAAATTCCGATATATTGGTGTGTTGTATTTGAGTTGTGAAGTCGTGACTAGTTCGAAATGTAGAAGGAAAAGCTCTGTTGGGTTTCGCCGTTCTGGTTGAAAAGTAGTGTAGACTGCAAAGGGATTTGATGAGATAGTGCATGGGTGGGGCCCAATAACAATAAAGAGAGAATCAAATGATTGTTTATAAGGATAATTTTGTCTTTTGAAAGAAAAGTTGCTGTGGCAATATCATTGCCCATTTTGATTACATTTCGCTTCATTGTTATCGTTACCAAACACGTCCTAGCATTTGTTAACCTTAATGCGTATAATTTTTGGAATATTATTCTACCAAAGTATTATAACAATTTTTATAACCTAATGTAAAACAAGATATCCAAGATGTCTTATAATTTGTGGGTTATAATTGCTAATATATTATTTGTAGGATAATAATAATATAATTTTTTCCAAATGAAACAAAATTGAAAGAGATATAATATTTATTTTACTCTAAATAATATTTTGCAATCATTTCACATATATTCTCTAACATCGTATCGTATATCTCACATATATTGTCTTGGAAGAAAATTATTTATCAATTTTTGAGTATAGTAACTTTTTAAAGAAATACTGTCAAGGAAAAATAATTGACTATTTTAACGAACCAATTGCAACTTTTAATTATATGTGTAAATGGAAGAAAATAAAATATAAAAAATATTTTTAAAAATCAAAATAATTCATAATTTAAATCATGTTTTATATAAATATTTTGCAAAAATGTGTTATTAATTATTGTGGATAAAATTTTATTGTTTGATTAAGCAATTTACTTTTCCATTTAAATTTGAAATTCTTACATACTCAAATACAAATATATTTGAACGCAAAACGATGTTCAATATATTAAATTGTAAATATGATGATCTATTCAGTAAAATAATTAGTAATAAATTCAAATTATTTTCTTAAATTTTAATTATTTGGATATAAGCAAATGAACAAAGAAATGGAGGAAAAGAAATGATGAGGATCCAAATCCGTAAAGATACATAATCCACATAAAAGTGCACAAGACAATAATAATCCACATAAAAGCCTCATTTTTTACTTGAAACTAATTTTATATTATTAACAAGGCAGTGCTTTAATTCTTTGGTCAATAATGAGGCTTCTAGCAGAATTAATCCACATTTGTTAACACATCACCTCAATCATCCCTGGCACTTGGAAAAAACTTCTTGTTTATGCACAAGCTAACTACGTTCCATTACTAATAATCCGTTGAACAATTGTGCAGCATCTGATTGGTCAAATCATCATTATGCCGACAAGACTTCGGTTTAATGATTAGCTTACACTATTAATTGTCATCATTAACTCCATTATGACTAACAATGCACTCAAGTCCATAAGTTCATTGTAATTAGCTATTTAAAATTTATTAATCTTCAAAACTTATTCTTGATGATTATACTCAACTATCTTTGGATGGATTGAATTTTGATGATAAACGAAATTCACTCCTCTTAAGCAACCATTTCATACACGATAAAAGAAAAAGAAGAAAAGGAAAAAAAGAAAGCGAAACCTCAACAATATTGGGAAATTCTTTTATGAATTTAATTTATGACACAGTATTATATATTTTTAGTTTATAAATTTCTATATCATTTCACGTTTTCCCACTTCACTCAAATAAAATGATGTTAAAACTTATGAATTACAGAATTTATGATAATATGTCAGTAAATTCGATCTATATAAAAATATCAAAAAAAATTTATTTAAACCGATTCATATTATAGTTTATGAACTGCTTTCATCCTAACGAAACAACATCACTAATATAAATAATGTAATCTATACAAAATTATAAAATTAATGACACAAATTAAAAATCGGTCATAGCAAGAATTTGACAGCGTCATCCGTTAGATCTATTAGATTTGGATTTAGACAAAGGAGGGCATGCACGCAAACACTTAGATGTAAGCCTATAATGGCTTTGGTCCCACTCAAGAAGAGTTGGTAATCAAGTGTGAAACCTTTATAGTAGACAGTTATAGAATGGTCTGGGCGGTCACAAAATCAGAATTCTTTTGCTCGCATCCTTATCAATTACCATAAAAGCAAAGCAAAAAGTTGGAGTCGAGTTGCCGACCAGCTAATTTTTATTTTTTAATCAAGAAATTTCCAGCAGACGTCAAAATATCAGAAAATCTTTTACTTGCAGGTGTGTTCGTTTGTTTGAAAATATTTTATGAAAATATTTTCTTAAATATTTTATTTTTCATAAAATTTTCATAAAATTTTGTTCTATTGACAAATGAAAATATTTTGAAATAAAAATTTTAACGGTTTTATCTTTAATTTTATAAATACAAGTTAAACAAACTTATAACAATGGTAATTAATACCATTACAAGTAATTGTAATTAATAAAAATAAAATTTTTTTCAAAATTAAATGATAGTACAATATTTTGTCTATATGCAAAATCTAGAAATATATAAAGAGACATGCAGCTGAATTTCTTCCCCGAAAATGAAAAAGAATTAAAAACGAAAATAAGTTTAGCAAACGAAATTTTAAAAGTAAGTATTTGAAGTTTAATGTCACTCTTGAATTATCCGGAAAATAACTTACACTCAAAAATTTCGTAAGTTATTTTCGTGGAGGAAGGAAAATTGGAAAATATTTTCCGGTGTTTGGCACAAAAATTTTCAGAAAATATTTTCCTCAAAAAATTTTCGGAAAATATTTTCCGAAAATATTTTCATCAACAAACACACCCGTATAAGAGACAGCTCATAAACGTGCATGTAATCTTTCAAATTAGGTTCACAAATATTTCATAATTTTTCAAAATCAATGCAAAACTATGTCTCATTCTCTTTATTCTCTTTATGTAATTTATCAATTCCGATCTCCTAATTTCGACATGACAACTAGCTAGAAACCCAACTTGGCCAACCAAAAAAAAAAGCAAAAAATAAAAGTCATTTTACTGGTGGTCTTTTTTTCAATAATACATAAACCCTCTCTTTTTTTCTTTTTTTTTAGTAAAATAGAGGTTTTTTTTTTTAATTAAAAAAAATAGAGGGAATTCATCACCGCATGATCTTGCAAAGTTGTGTTGACCACAAAAACTTCTAACCACCCACTTCCAGAAAAACAAATGGGGGGCCCAATAGTCTGCTTAGTGGTACGGATATCATTAGAATATAGTAACCGAAGCACAGTGGGAATGAGGCATTAATGAATGCAATTGCCGGGTACGATTCTTTGTGCTATTGAAATCGAATTTAGTACAACAGTAAATATAATGCTATTTAATAGAAATAAAATATATAAATAAATAAATAAAATTTTGAAGCTGCTGAAACCCATTCAATGAACGCATAGCTTATTCATGAAATTAAGAAAATACGTACCACTTAAAATAGTCAATTATTTTTCCTTAAATAGCAATTATATCAAAACAAAAATCCACAAATTTTCCTACCTTGAAACATCTACTATGACATTTCAGTATTTCACTCTCCTACTCAAGCTCTAATTAATGATGCTACAATTTACTAACATTTTGCAAAGAAAAAAAATTAAGATTAAGGAAAATAATCTTAATAGTTTTTCATATTTTATATTTATATTTTTAAAATTTTTTATATTTAAAATGATATATTTTAATTGCCCACAAATTCAAAACGTACTATTCTAATCACTTTATACATTATAGGCATATTTTAACTGAAATATTCATATGCATACCGAATGTTATATTTTTATTAGCAAAATTGATAATCATAAATTTTAAATATTAAATAAAACTACCTAAAACCTCTTCTCTGCTAGTCCAAAATTTTCACCTATACCATAATCACTACTATTTTCTTCCTTTGCCTCTTTTCCTCTGTCACCCATATTCCAATAGTCTCAATTGCCGCACTTTTGCTGTCTCTTATACAGGTAATATGTGTATAAGAGACAGCTCATATGCGTATCAAATGTAATAGTATTTCAGTCAAAATATCTCGTAATTGTATTGAAAGAACAAAATAGTATGTTTTGAATTTATAAGAGATTAAAATGCATTATTTTAAATGTGAGGAATTAAAAAAGTATAAATGTTAAATATGAAGGATTAAGGTCATTTTTCCTTAAGATTACGTACAAAACTATTAACATTACCAAAACTAAAGTTATAAAATTTTATATATAACCCCTCAATTTTCATTTGAATTGGACTAAGCCCCTCAAATTTTGTCAATCCACCATTTGCAGTATGCTCTTCCTCCACTAAAACTTATAAAGGTCTATAAAGTGAATTATAGTAGCAAGAATAATGAATTAAAAATAAAATCAAACCAAAGAAATATATTAATATTTAACTTGGGAATTGGTAGCCCGTATAATAACTAAAAATTACTATACTAAAAGTTGAATTTCCAAATCTTGATTTGAAGATCAACCTTACACTCGGAATTATTAATTGGAGATGTGCTTATAGACATCTAGATGTGTATAAGAGACAGAATTAGTGGGGCTCATATCCGAAGGATACAATTTTGACCCCAACTTTTTACTTTTCAGCTTCTCCATTTTCACCTTCATTTTGGTCTCCATTTCCATAAGCTATCAGCGGCAACCCATTTTTGCTCTTCAGATCCGACCTCAATGACGTTACCGAGTCAGTGTCCAGCACCAGTGACGTCATCGAAAGGGTAGAGTGTATTATGGTGACGTCACCCGGCGGACTCGTGAAGTTCGAGAACGTGTATAAGAGCCAGCAAAACCTGCTGCCGGTCGGAAAGATAGAGGTTTATGGTGATCGGATTGTAGAAAAACGTGATTTTCTTGTTGGGATTTTTGGACGAGAGCGTGAAGTTGAGCTTCGAGGTGAGCCGGGTGACGTCATCGGCGGTGGTGGTGAGGTTGAACTGGGAGATTTTCATGGAGGAGAAGATTTAACGTCATTCTTTTGGGGGCGGTAGAGGACGTAGAAGGCGGCGCCGGCGATGGCGAGGAGGAGGAGAATCACGTTGGAATACACATCTCTCTTATAAAAAACATCTAATATTCCTTTTGCAGAGACAAATACTCCTGTCTCTTATACACATCTAGATGTGTATAAGAGACAGGGTGTACCCATCAATTATAGAGATGGGATTTTGCTGGTGGGAACTGTGGTGGATTGTTGGTGGCGTTGGCCGTTGGGTTGACGGCGGCGGCGGCGGTGGCGGTGATGGTTGTGCCATTGGGCTTGCTTGATGGGTACACCCTGTCGGCCATTCTTTGAAAATGTATTTGTTTAGTTTAGTTTAGATCTCGAAAATTATATACTACTTTACTACTATATGATGGATAGTATGTTACTAGTGAGTTTATGAGTGTGTTTTTCTAAGCTTTAGTGAGTGTAGTGTGTGAAAGAGTGAGACAAGAAAAAATGAAGAGAATAAGTGAAGAAGAAGAAGAGGATATATAATAATAATAATAATAATAATAATGTTGTTAAAGATGAAGCTTTATAAGAAAAATGGATAGATGATGATGTTTATGTAGGAAGAAAAGTGTGAAGTGAAGCCAAAGAAAAGTGTTGGATGGATGATCACTACAACTCCCTCTCTGTTGAATTCCAATTGCCGTTTGGATTAATACACAAGTGATTAAATTTCCGTTTTATATTAATATTTTTATAATTTTTTTCTATTATTAACATTTTATATTAATATTTTTATAATTTTCTTCTCTATTTGACGATACTTAATTTTTTTTTTAAAATAACAGATAATTTAATAAAACACAAATTGACTAAATTAACACATAATGAAAAAAAGGTGAACGTAAAATTTTGATAAAAAAATATTTAGGTAATCAAAATTGATATATGATTCACAAATTTTGTAATTATAAATATAAAATATGAGGATTATATAATGTACGATGACATTATTTATATGATTCAATTTTGGTTCCATATATAGATTTTATGATCATAATTTAATTTTATAAATTTTATTTGATCAATTGATATTATATATTTTATAAAATTTATTTCACACTATAAAATTTATTAATAAGACTAAAAATCAATTCACTAAGTATTTGTCTCTTGTACAGATTATGTTATGTATGCTAATATATCATATAGTATCATAATAGATGGATTCTTATACAACAAAAATATTTATAACGAGGCACATAAACCGAATTTACATAATTATATTTTCTTTTCTTAGTATGTTAAAGTGAAACACATGATGTGTGTAGTGTGTGAGAGACAAAGAAAGACGAAGGTGCGAGTGTGAGAGAGGGAGAATCTAATAACCAAAAAAGGATGCTTCTTCCACCTCTCCAAGATTTGTTTTTGTAGTTTGTGTCTTTGGGGGCTTTTGCCGAATAAGTTACCTCAGCTTAAGGCTAGCAGAAGTAGAAGAATTGATTGAGATTTCTGATTCTGAGGTGCACGCCATCCTTTCATGTAATCTAGGCACGGTATTGACACGTGGGAGTGTATAAAGAAAGAACAAAATGTGGGCTCCACTGATTGACGGTTTAGGAACCAAAGATTTAAGAAAACAAAATGTGGGCACCGAGTCTGAAGCACTTCCCCCACAGCTACCTCTCACAGTTGCGCATTTATGTGTGAATCTTTGAAAAAAAATCTTATGTGGATTATATATACAAGAAAATACATACATAGTATTGAGTAGGACAGTCGTGAATAATTATTGGACATATTTAATTGTTATTACTCAATTAATGAGAGTCTTTCATTTGGAGTGAAGAATTTATATTTCTGAAAAACATAAGAAGGTCATTCTATTCAAAAAAAAAATAGGCCTTACATTCCAAATGGCAGGCTCTTAGTGGTTGAGGAGCAACGATTGGGCAAGTCCAGTAATTGCTTTTGACCAGAATAAAAATTTTCATATATATAGTTTAATTTTACTTTAGTTTTTATATGATCTTTTTTAAGTTTTATTAACAAATAAATTTTGTTTTATTTTAAGTATCATTTTAAAAGTTCAATAAAATATTAATTATTTTATCCATTTTACCCTTATCTCTTTCTAACTTTATTAATTATATAACTTGTAATTAATGTTGAAATTCTTTTAATTTATTACTAGTTGAAAGGATAATTTAGTCATATATAATCAATTTTACCTCAAAATTAGGTTATTTAATAGCAATCTTAATTTTTTTACTAAAGGTTAAAGTGGTACTTAAAAAGGAATATTAGGTAATAACATTATTACCTCTAATGTTTTAGATTCACATATTATTATTTAGACATTTAAATTCTTGGATTAACAATCAAAATTGTATGGCGTTAAATATTTTATCTAAGATGATAATTTTACCTTTTTCCATAATAATTAAAATATTTTATTTTATTTCTATAAATAGAATTTAATAAAATTTAACATAATAATAAATGATAAAAAATTATTGAATTATCATCCAAATGCAAGGACGGAGTAATGCAGAACATCAAATTTATTGAGCAAAGGTGGCTTGTGTTTTGTCTGTTGTATTTTTGTTTTTGTTTTGTCCCCCCCTGTCCCGCAACAATTAGATAGTCCTTAAATGCAATAGGCCTACTTGTGTTAATTAATGATTATTCTAAATTAATTTCCTGCATTTTTTTCTTTATTTTTGTACATGAGTACTTCTTTCAATTTAATTTGTTGTTTTGTAAGTCTTCTTCACTTTAAATTAGATAATGAATTTTCGCAGGACTGGGGGTGCGGGTTAAGCTTTCTTATAATATATTAGTCATAAATCTGACTAATTAAATCTGTCTCAATACAGAGATATATATTGTTTTAAATGAAGTTAATTTGATAAATTTCTATTAATCTTTAAGTAGAACGCTAAAGATCTTTATCCTACTCTCTATCCCACACTCTATTATATTGTCAAATTTTCTTCAATTATTTTTAATATAAATAACAGTATTAACAAAGTACATTTGACAATCGAGTATATTAAAAAATAGATAGACGATCAATAACCAACGTAACAATATTTTTAATTTATCGTCCACGATCGATGATCAAATCTTATGTGAAAAACTTAATTTAATTAATTAAGCAACAAAAAACATCTTCACTACTTGAATGGAGACATGCGAACAGCCCAAGTTAAACGGCTTTATTAGAATTATACAAATTCATCTGTTTCACTTTAAATTCACACATCATTTAATTTAGATAATACACTTCTAATTAGTGCAGTAATGGACAGGTCCAATTAATACCTAGCGACACTAAACTTAACTGATACGTTAATTAACAAGACAATTATTGACTGGTCTTACCAAGAATGGAGGTTATAGGCAAGTGAAGTGCAGTACAATTATCATAATCATAATAAAGATTACCTTAATTAGGATAAACTTTAATAATTAAGCTTTGATTATGTGTCACCAAATTAATGGATTGGTGAATACTGTATAATTGTCGCCACCGACACTGCCAACAAAGGCCGAATTTCATAGTTGTTTTGTGTTTCTTTTATACGGATGGTCCTACTCATTACTACCATTTTCACTTTTCTGGGTATATACGTTCACCTTTGCGTTCTAACACAAAAGTCATAGTAATAACAGCTGAAAACTCAAAAGTTATATATATATAATATATATTTGAAAAATTTTACAATTGTATCATTTTTTTTATATTTTAAATATTTGTATAGTATAAAATTATGTATTTTAAAAATTTATACTGTAAAATATATATAAAATTTTTTACAGTGAAATTATTATCTTGTACTTTAAATACTGTACAATATAACACCATGTGTTTTAAAGTAAAAAAAATTAATTCCCTAAAAAAATTGTAAAATTATCATATATATATATATATATATATATGTATAATTTAGGAAGTGAATACGTTATACTGTCTTCCTCCAGAATCAAGGTAGGATGCAACTTATAGTGGTAGGATCTTATGATGGTATGATCTCGTGGTAGAGCCAGATACACTTGAGGTTTTGGGTGGACAATTACCCCCTTCAACTTTGGAGAAATTGTAAAATAGGCTAAAGAATTTTTATTTTGTTAAACATTTCCCTACTACTAAGCTGCAATATTGCAGCTTTTGCCTTAATTTTGCAATAATCTACTGTAAACATGTAATTTTTTTGGGGCACCTTCACCCTCGTTGTAGAATTATAATTTTCTGTCTTTAACAATCTAGATGTGTATTCGCATCTATATTTTTGTTTGAGTTACAGTTTCATACCTCATATTTTTATTGTGTCATTTTAATACTTTATCTTTATCAATAATGTCTAATTAGAGTAATTGTTAATTTTTTGTGCATGGAAAACACCAGAAATTTTCACGTGCATACTACAAAGGATTAAGAAAGGTAATTTTGATAAGAGAATTGAACAAATAGTACAGTTTCATTATCACAATTTTTTTTTTTAAAAAGAAAGAAAAAGAAAGAAAAAGAGAGCAAAAGTATCCGTGGTATGCATTTAATCCCTGACAATCTTCCCAACTTTTTAGTGATTAAATGTAAATTCTTTTTTTTAATTTATTTTAATGAAACCATACTTTTTTTTGTTCAAATTTTGTTCTAAAATAGCCTTACTAATCTCTTGTGTGATGCATATGATGATCAACAACGCCTTTTGGTCACAGGAATTGGAGTACAATTATTCCAATTCGACACTATTTACTATTTGTTAAAATAAAGTATCAAAATGATATAATTAAAAGATGAGATACCAAAATACAACTCAGTCAAAATTTTAATATCAATAACACCATTGACTAAAATTGTAAAAGGGAATATATGTAGCTCTTGTTTTTTCACGTCTATATATACATACATACATATATATATATATATATATATATATATATATATATATATTGCTAATAGACGGGGTCATATTCATCCATCACCCCACCCACACAATTCTCCTCCCTCCAATTTACTCTTGTATTAAAAAAAGGGGAAAAAAAGATTATTTGGTTCTTTACTTTTCAAATTATTTTAGTTTAGTTCTTTCTATATCACAAAAGATCAATAATTCTTCATCTTTTAAAATATTAGTTAATATAGGACTTTTGATAAAGAAAAGTTGAACACATTAATAATGAAAATCATGTAAATATAATGTGATTGTTAAAACATAAATAATTTGAGACTAAAATGTCTTATTACTCATAACTCCCAAAATTTTCCTTGTCTCTCAATTTTCTAATTGTGTCCCGCCTTCTTCAACCACAATCTTCAATGACATAAATTAATGAAGAAAATTTCTTCATTATTTTTTGGATTTTAACCCCCAGTCAATGTGTTTAACAGCTACGTGATATTTATATGGTTTTTGGTTTTTATTATTAATTTTGTTCAATTTTTTTTTTTTCAAAAGTCCTACGTTAACTACCATTTTAGAATATTAGGGGCTAAATCGACTTATTTTGATATATAAAGGACCAAATTAAAACACATCCAAAAATAAGAGACAAAAATAATTTTTTTTTCCTCAAAAAATAAGGACATGATTTCATCTGTTGAATCAGTTTTATGTTTAATAGCTATTTATGATGAGATCTAATTCAAGTAACTATAAATATCATTAAGGGAGTAGACTAAGAGAATCATACCGAATACTATTATTATTAATAAAATCCAAAATTTCTTAAACTGATCTTATACACATCTAGATGTGTATAAGAGACAGATTTTAACCTCCATTTTAGGTAAATTTCTGTCTCTTATACACATCTAGATGTGTATAAGAGACAGAAGTTATAGAACAAAATTTGGCATCTAGATATAATTTATAGGGATATAGAGTAGGATAAAGAAACTGTAATCTCTGATTCGAGATTTGTTGAGTCTTTAAATGCCCAAAAATCAACAATTAATTCTCAGGTGAAGGAATCTCAAAGAAAAAGCATCGCAAATGGAGGAAGAGTGTTGATAGTTTGGTTTTGAGTTTAGAGTATATGGATGATGTGCAAGTGCTCACATAAAAGAAAATAGCGAGCAAATGGCCAAATTCGTAGAAACTGTTATAGGTTCATACAACACATGAATTTAATAATAATCACAAGTTTAATGGAGAATTTCAAAAACTGAAAGGGTTGTCAACTTTTAAACAAAACAAGGTTGGAATGATAGTTGTCTGTGATCCAAATTTATAATGGATTATTTCTTCATTGTCAAAGATTCTTAGAAAGAACAATTTATCTGAAGCAAATTTTTAGGACAATATAGTTTCGATTCTCAAATCTGTTATTATTAAAACTTAATAGTGTTTTATTTTGGATTTTACAATTATCTCTTATTAAGGATAGAAATTGGTTCTGATTGGGACATATTTGATTATCTATTTTCATACTTTTATCTTTGATATAATTTCTTATTATTTTCTTTTTTTACAAAAATTACTGTGATAGTATAACCATGTCTTTGTTAATAGTACCGTTTTAAAACATGGATCTCTTACTGAGTTGGTCAAAAGAAAATGTGTCAAATATATTTTATGTGTGCTGCCATGATTTTTTATAGTTTGTAAAATTAAATGTATAAAAAGTATTGATTACTTGTGCTTTAATCAAACATATAAATTAATTTTTTATAACATAAGAAAAAAGAAACAAAAATGGAATATTTATTATTAAATCTAAATTTTTACTTGTATTATAATGTCAAAATTGTTTCATAAGTTTTTTATCCACATATTATGTTTATAGGGATATTGTTGGTAATCTAGTAAAAGTTCAAAATATAGCATTCTATTTTGAACCAAATATTGGAAAAAGAATTCATACAATACCTGTCTCTTCTGACCTTCTATCTGTGTATAAGATGTAACACAGAGACAGGTAATAATATTTTGAGTAATTAAAATTTATATTAACTTTACTTTCTCGCTAATCAAACGAGACCTTAGTGAGATGCAAAAAGTTAGTTATACCTAAAATCTATCAAAACCAAAAGATTCAACAAAATTGATGGGTGTCCCTATTTTACGGATGATTTAATGATTTTATTGATCACTTCACAATACGAGTGCCTATACACAATTTTTACAAAGTTCACAAAATTTGCTTTCAAACCTGACTTGGATCAGCTTAGTACCAACTTAACCTAATGAAGAGACTGACGAATCAGCTTACCAACTTACGAGAATATACAACTAAAAATATAACTTGATACATGTAATGCAGCCAAACATGAATCACGTTGGAGCTTAATTAAGCATTTCAATTTCGTTCAAGGTTTATTTTTATTTTTATTTTATTTTTTTGAGCAAAAAGATAGTCCATTCCTTAAACCTCTACAGACGCTGAAATATGAGCATAACTAGTATAACAACTAGCTGATAATACAGACTCTTCCACAGAAAATTTTTGCTAATCACTCTACATTTTTTAATTGAAGTTTTTATTTTTTGCAGTTTCGTCGTATGACGAAAGCACAACACGAGGTTAGCCTTAGTTATTTTTATTAAGCTTTAATTTATTTAATTTAATGTTAATTAATTAGTTAAATTAGATTATTTCTTGTGTTTAGTTGGAGATATTATGAGTATGGGAGGATTAGTATATTAAATTGGTAATTAGTTTCATAGATTAATTGATTATTGTGCTGAGAAATTTTGGAGAACGATTATCATACTTTCAAAAAAAAAAACAGTTCACAGGAGAAGTTTGCCGAAGAAGATGTAGGAGTTCGGGGAAGAAGATACACATCTACATGTGTATTCGGTAGTTGACAAATTGACCCCTATAACTTTAATAAAGTTAATAAATGACCTTTAAAAGTTTTCTAAGGTACACAAAGGTTTCCAAATGACTTTTTAAAGTTACCAAAGTACCCTCGCGTGTTTTAAAATTTATCTAAGAGCCCTTAATAGTTTTGTAAAGTTACTAAAATTCAATCAACATTTGAATGATTTTCTAAGTTTAAGGAAAAGAACTGTGTATAAGTTATCATTAAATATATTAGTTGACATGTACCAATTGACAAAATGCATTCGCTATTTTCTTTTATTAGTAATAAGATATTGTTATCAATTTATAAGGATTTCAACAAAGAACACTAAGTAAAGGCACAATTAAGGACCATTTGAGGTAGGTAAAAACTACAACTAAGATACTTTCAAAATTGTATTTCTAAACTATGATGTTATTACTTCATCTGTTGTTCTGATACAAAACATAGATGTCAACATAAGACTTTTTGCGATGATGCAGCATGAATCAAAATAATACATATAACGCATTGGTCACTGTGGTGTGCACAATACTTTGACTGATCTCTCCGATAAAATTCTGACCTAATGAAGAACTAGAACTTCTTGACTTTTTCTAGTGAGGTTAATCACTAGGCTAAGTACTCAGGAGCCTATGATTGCCTGTTAGTTTTGAGCCAGTTAAATGGATGCATGTTTTATTATATGAAAGTATGCATGTTACATGAAAGTACAAGTCATGAAGAAATATGACATGATAGATGAAGAATATCATGAGTATGTGACTTTATTTCGTTACATGTTCTACAAGAATGATATTACATGTTTTACAAGAATGATTTGGCTGAAAGCATGAGCATGTGATAGTATGATCTGTATGCATGAGCTGTATATATATGTAACAACATGATCCAGCAGGAATAAGTACTATCTATTGGGCGACTTGTCGCTTCACCCCATGTTTCTTATATTTTTGTACGTAAGACGAATATAAGGCTGTCTCTTATACACATCTAGATGTGTATAAGAGACAGATTATTTTTAATTTATTAAGTCTAGATCCACATAATAAATTAAATTTAATTAATAAATAAGTCCACAAACCAAGTGACAGTTGTACCAACTATTCATTCTTAAACTATTTTGTAAATATAGTATTTTGTCATTTTATTGCATTTACGAAAAAAAAAATCAATATAACAACCTCCTATTTTTTTTTTTCCTTTTTTTTTTTTAAGAGAGATATCCGGACATTTGGGCCCGACTAATCCTCTTCCCTACAGCCCCTAACCCTAGACTGCAGGATGATAAAAACCTCCTATTGGCTTGTGTTATTTGTAGTTATTCACTTTTTCATACGTGGAAACTTCAAAATGCATTCTTTTGTACTTAACACTCTTTTGTCTCACTCATATTTCGCTATTGTGGATCTATACATATGTAAGTTTTAGATGTGTCTTCTAAATCCTTTTTTTTTTAAAACTGAGGGAACTTGCATGGTTTTGGTTGGTAAATTACTCATTTCCATTCTCTCTCAACTATTTTGACTGTGAGACTCCTTGATATATTAATTATCTCAATTTCTCCCATTGAGATATTATCTTACATGAGATAATTTAATTCTTTAATATGAGTAAAATCACTTATTTTTGTTAATATGCTTGCAGGAAGCTCATTGGAGCTCGTTACTACAATAGCAACAACTTGTACCATGTTTCTGATACAAAATCACCAAGATAATAGACACAATGGGGCATGGTGCTCATACATCACCCACAGTAGTAGGTGGAATGATTGAGGGATCCGGCTATATGGGACTTGCAGAGGGTATTGCAAGAGGTGGAGTTCCGAATGCAAGGATTGCCATTTACAAAGTCTGCTGGTTCTATGGATGTTCTTCTACAGACATCCTCAAAGCTTTTGACATGCAATTGCCGATGGTGTTCAGATTTTATCAATGTCAATGGTAATGAAGGAAAGATTAATGATAACTTGGTCAGTTCTTTTTCTTAATTTCTCTCTCTCTCAAATAGTTGATTGAATCTTATTTGATTTTTTTAACATAAAGGAATCTCATCTAATTTAATTTAATTATATTTTTCTCGCTTATTGAATTCTGTGCTTAGGAAGAAAACTGCTTGTGATGTATGATAACAACAATATAGTTCTTTTTACTAAAGAAAAAAGGGCCAAGTGTCTTGTATAGTTGATTATCAAGGAAGCTAGTTTGATGTGGCAGATAGTACAATTCTGAGGACCATTACCACATTAACTCAAACACGGCTTGTATTAGTTCGGTGTTCCAGCAATTTTGTAAGATTGTAACTATATATATATACATATATGTATATTTATATTTAACTTTGGGGGTAACTATAATAATTTTTAGCATCCAACCCTTATATAAATGCACATAATACATATATAGATTCTCAAAACTTTTAAGGAGGTGGCCGCCACTCCCCGCCCCGCCAGTGTTTTGCCCCTAACTTGGAGGAAACTGGGCTTTCCCCCACTTAGTAGAGAAGAGCTAGTGCCAAGATGATAAGGTGCTCCAAGAATACAGTTAGAGATCATAAATCACATCTTTACCTCGTGGGCATCATCTTTTTAGACCACGAAACCAAATATGATCCTTTGTGGTCTAATCTTTGGTCTAGTAACTATGACACTGAATGATTTCTTTTCCCCGATATTAGAAAACACGAGGGTGGATGGCACCGCTATGACATTAATTGTACTTGGGAAGTGTGGGGTTGCTTGGTAAGTCGAAAACTTGACAACATTGGTCATAGTGCAAGTAAAGACGCCATTGATTTCCTGGTCATCTTCAAGGTAAAATGCCATAGTTGGGAAATTCAGATCCCAACTTTTGCCTGGAACTATCCTATCACAAGTGTTATTGTCCCCGGTGATAAGTTTAACTGTGATATTGTTGTAACTGAGCTTGCAGAGAAGTTTACATAGTCTTCCTAATAAGCATCAAATATCAAGCCAGGTCGACAACCGAAGAAGGGTTGATGTGACTAGCCCCGTAACTAAACTCTTGATCTGATAGGGCCTTGTGTCCATGTAATTATGAGCTACAATGAAAAGATTTACACAATAAAAATGCTTAGTATGAGAAAGATTAGTGTACTATTTTTCTATTAAACATTATATATTGTTTATGTATTCAACTCACTCTAGTACTTATGCGGGAAATTGGACTCACAAAGTTTGATTTTATGGTGCATGGTGTACTAAATCTTGTTTTAAGAGTGGTATGCATGTTATCACATGTTGTCATGAGGGCAGACATGATGGCTGCCGAAGACTAATCGGGGTGGGCAACTTTAACATAAGCAGTTGCAGCGCTAGCGTGATGAGTAGCCATGGATGTCCTGGATATTATGTCGTACGTAAGGTTTCTCTTGTCACCGACATAGAAAGAAGGTGGCGTAATTGGAGACCAGGTTGCGAGGATGTCCACTCCAGGGGCGGTGATGTCGTGCTAGTTGGGACAAGGAATGGGATGCGACATATCTATGGCACTCATTCGTACAAAAATAAGAAGTAAACAGAGTAGTATATGAACTCAAGCACATTGCTAATCGGTCAACTATTACCTAAAGAATGTCTGGAGAAATAGGATTTGGTTCTCTTGAAGAAAAGAAGCCACAATTACAGCCGAAGGTTCCCAGAATGTATTAGTTTTAGAGATACAAGCTGTTGCATTTCTGCAAATATTTTCAGAGATAGAAAATCATTTTGGGAACATGAATAAAGCTTTGGAAACCTGAACCTGATTGTGATTCTCTCGTAGCTAGTCAATTGACGAGTTTTATCTATTATTATAATTTTTGTGTACACATATACAACTTCAAGGAAATAATTAGACATATTTGAAGACAGATAGTTTGGGCCTAGATTTAGTATAGAAGGTGTGACCGAATCTTTTCCATGCATGTGTAGTCTAATTTTGAAGATTGTGTGAAGCCTCAACATTGAGTTTCCAAATCAAATAATTAATCATAGATGGATGGTGTTGCATGTTCTTAGATACAACCAGGTGAAAAAGTATGCTAAAGTAGTGCTTACTCTGTATTTTTGATATATTCCAGGACTTCGGAATCGTCTTCAAATATACCTAATCATTTTCTTGAAGTTGTATCTGTGTACACAAAAATCGTAATAATAGATAAAACTCGTGAAGTGATTAGCTATGAGAGAATCAGAAATCAGGCTGAGGTTTCCAAAGCTTTATTCATCTTAATCCCAAATATGATTTTCTATCTCTGGAAATATTTGCAGAAACACAACAGTGAGTATCTCTGAATATAATACATTTTGGGAACTTTTGGCTCCAATTGTGGCTTTTTTTTTTTCTTGAAGAAGACCAAATCTTATTTTTCCAGACATTCTTTAGGTAATAATTGACCAATTAGCTATGTGCTTGAGTTCATATACTTCTCTGTTTACTTCTTATTTTTGTACTAATGAGTGCCACACATATGTCACATCCCATTTTCTTATCATAATTAGCCTGACATCACATCCCATTTTCTTAAATTTTAGTTACAACTTGCAAAATTGCTGGAAAGCTCAACTAATGCACACTATGTTTGAGTTAATGTGATATCACATTGAGAATTGATCTCCGACATCAAACTAGCTGTCTCTTGATAATCAACTGTACAATGACACCCGATCATTTTCTTTTGTAAAAGAACTATATTGTTGTTATCATAAATCACAAACAGTTTCATTACTACGCAAACAAATCTAGATGATTAAATTAAATTAAATAAGATTTCCTTTATGTTAAAAAAAATCAAATGAGATTAAATCAACTATTAGAGAGAGAGAATAAGAAAAAGAACTGACCAAGTCCTTGTTGACCCTTGTAACAAGAGTAAGCCTCCTCTACACCTTTTCATCAGCAAAATATCCTTCACCAATTCATTATAAGCCTTCTTCTCCGCCAGCTTCCTCGCCCTGCCTTTTGATTCCTTATTCTTCACCAAAAAAAATAGAAAATTTATTTGATTCTCAATTAACAATGAAAAAATAAATAGAATTTAAATTTCATTAACAAATTAATCGTGAAAGTGGTACACCTTTTCCATTGACATGGAGCTGGTGTAGATGAAATTTGAACCATATAGTAAAATGATTATATTGGAGATGACGTTATCATTTCTTATTTTTTCTTTATATTAAATTTTGAGAATTCTACAGTTCTTTTAGGAAATCATTCCCTTAATACTTTAAAATATTATACAGTATAAGTTTTTTAAGTACATAGTATTCTACTGTACAAACATTCAAAATAGAAGGGAATGGTTCTTAAAATGGACTCTAAAATTTTCCTAAATTTTGTTTGATTTTTGTACAATTGATTCCGTTAATCATCATGGCGAAATAGAAGATTATCTAGATGCCAAGTAACAGAAAGGAGGGTAACCCGGTCAAATAGCAAAACAAAAGTAATGCAAATGCAAATTCCAATCATTCCAACAACGACAGTTCAGTAACCCCGCGTGAAAATGGTCTTCGTACCCTTAACGCAGGACCAAACACAATAATTTGCACTGAGACCCCTAAACTATAACTATATTATAAAACAAACCCAGTGGTTTTAAATATTTCCATACTAGCCACACCGGTGCTATTTACCTAGTTAATTGCTAAGAAAATTTTACACAATCACTTATAGGTATGGATGTTTCTGATCCTAGGATTGCTCAATATCATTTTAGCCTCTTTTTTTTTTTAGAAAAAAAAAGTACCTCTTTGTTTACCTTTTAGTGACTCCACCTATAAGAAAAAAAGAAATGAAGAGTCATAGTTGATTCTACATTTTATCTAAAACAACATGGTTATCTCATTAAATCAAAGCATTTTTCAAAAAAATAAAGTAATACTTTTCTTCTTTAACTCCAATGCAACAATCAACATTTACAACATTTCACATCTTCAATCTTACCCTAAAACAAATAGAAAAACAAACAAGACAGAAACAACTATTCAAATACAATCATATAGAAAACAACAGTTAAATAACAATGCAAAGTAAAATTAGGCCAAAATAATTGTCAAAAAGTGATAAATTGACATGTCAACATTGAGATACATATAAAATATAGAAAAAGGCAAGAAGAATATCAAAACTAAAAATGACATTATATCTTTTGATATTGTCTTATATTCTTGACTCGAGTATTTTGTAAAAAGTGAATGCATATTATTTATAAAATGAACACCATTAACCTTATTCAATATATTTTTCTACATATACAGTCACAATTATAGAATTATAGTAATACATCAAGGATAAGCCAAGAACACCCTGAGGAAAATATTCCTGATTAATGCACAAATAAATGGTATAGGATAGACAAAGCAATAGAATCACTGCTCCAATACTAAAAAGAAACAACCCCTAAATTTCCTATAAAATTAGTCAAAAATATGTGCAAAAAGAAGATAAATATGTCTAAATATAATGCAAAATGAAGAGGGTGAACCTGTTGAGCTTCATGACACATAAGAGATTTATTCTACTTCTAGCGAGCAATCCATCTAAAGCCTAGACCTTATTATCACTGACAAAATCTTTAAAAGAGATCATCTTAGGTTTGCTACCAAAAATACTAATATTAACTTCAATGTTCATGAGGAGAACTGACCCAAAAATTACCTCAGAATCAATTTCAAGAGCAGACCACCATTGCATCAAGAATTGTCAAGAGGTTACAACTTTTCTACTATACAAGTAAAGGAAGATTTTGCTCATGTACGATCACAAATGGAGTTTTATCTATCAAGAAAATTTTCCACCATGAAAACGAAGAAGTTTCTGCAGTGTGGGAAAGTTGTTGTTTTTATTACTTCATGGTCAAAGCCAATGTTGATTTTTCATTCATGAGATGTCATTCAAATAACCTGGTTTGTGGAATGACTTTATCCATTTAATTTGAAAAATCAACATCTCCTAACTTCCACATTTGTTGTTTTTGTAGCAATTTGAAGATTGTAAGTTCTTCCAATAGTTTGACCCTGAGTTCTGCCCTAGATATAGAGACCTAATTAATGGTTTCTTGAAGTCCATGAGCAAGAAGAATGATGAAATATCTACATTGAAATTGAAGAACAAGAAATTATTGATGGTGGTATTGGCTCATTAGGTTATCAATTTCATGTGGTATTTTCTGAAAAACTTAGGGGATGATGAATATGGAGATATGTGATAGTGTGTCTCTTATACACATCTAGATGAAGTTTGGCTGCTAATGTTGCTATTCTGTTCTAATACACATCTAGATATAATGAGACTCAAGCACATAACTAAATTTTTTGGTTGAGAATAATTATTTAAAAGTGTAATAAGGAATTAGATTCGAAAATTAGAATTGCAATTGTGATGAAGTATACAATCTTTGTCATAAGTGATGAATAATTAAAGCAAGTCATTTGGTTGCATTTGAATAAATACACAAACTTTAAGGTCATATACATGCCACCATCAAAATATAGCCACCACTTTAAGGTCTACTTTCACCAAAATATGGCCACCATAAAAAATACCCAAAAAGGTCAAGTACATAACATAGTCATTCATTTCAGTATCACTATAAGAGCCAAAAAACAAAATGTACAAAGAAACAACATCATTCATTCACCTGAAAGTGAAGAAAAACTTATACATGTTTGACCCTTCCATAAATATGATGCCAACTGAGTTCTACCCACATTGAATACTTCAGTCTGCTTGGGATAATTTGGTAATTGAGGGAAATGTGGTGTAGGTGCACATATAGTGAGTCCTGGACCAAATGCATATACTTTTGGATGCTTGACTCATGATGAATTTGAATTATGGTCATATTTACAGTTGGATTGAATGACTAAAAAAGTTTAATAGAATATTAAGAACATAACATGTGAAGAAGTGCTTGAATTGACAAATGGACTATAAGTAACTTTTGAACAAGTACTTGAATTGATAGATGGGCCATGATTAACATTAGAAGTTGTAGTTTGAACTTGAACTTTGGCCTTCTTGACTCCATTAGTGCTCTCATCAACTCTTTTCCCTCCATACATCTACGCATGTGGATAGTTGGCACTGGTATGACCAACATACTTCTTGCATATTCCATATTTTCTCTTTCTTTTAGTCCCTTCGACCATGAACTTCATTTATTCCTCCTTCCACTAGTGATGTTGATGACATGCGCTTCTTTGTCTTGTTGCCTCTTCAACTTGTTGTCTTGTTGCCCCTTTAGTATGTTATGCTGTTGTGCCTTCAATTGTAGATCTAATGCCAATAGGTTGTTCAACTATATCAGCATGTTCGACTTGATTTTCTGCACCTTCTAGTTCCTTTTGCTTTTAATGGGCAACTCATCTTGTTATGTCCAGCCTATTGCTTGTATTAGCTATACCTTATCTTTCTTCTTTTCTTGCTCAGCATATATTTGGTCTTCGTGGATTCACATAACTCTTGTTATTTGCCTCTTCATCAGGCTATCTCTTTCTTGCCTTTTTTGATCTCTGTGCTCTACCATAGTTGGGTGGCAAAACATGTGGCATATTAGTTTCATCTCATAATGTGGGACCACTTACTGGATTGAGAATTCTCAATCCAGTAACTGTCTCTTATATGCTTCCTAGATGTGTATAATCAATGTAGTATGATGGGCTTTGTTTATCTGTATTGTACCTTTTTTTGGGTGGTTGCATGGGATCTCCCTCAACTCCTACCTCGTACATGAGCAAGTCTTTGAAGATAAGTCTACTGCAACACCTTTACCAAAAATGCATGAAACTTGGAATTTTTGTCGCCGAGTACTTATACACATCTATATATATATATATATATGAAAAATGGCATGTTTAATGATGGGCTTTGTTGACCTGCACATGAATAATCACTTAGTTAACAAGTTGAAAGAATCAAACTTCCATCCAAATAAAGGAGAAAGACAGCGTGTGTACCTTCATGTTTGGAAATTTTGTCTCTATTGGCTTGTAACCTCTTCAACAAGTACAAGTAAATGGTTTGTGGCGTGGTAGGTATAGGGAAATTCTATCAGGAGCACCCCATTCAAAGTCTCATACATGTTGTTGAGCAAAAGATCACACTTAAATTGAGTTTGAAAATGTGATTTGGACCAGGGCTTTGGGTCCTTCTCAGACAACCACAAATATGCATCATAACTTTCTACCCCTCCATTTCAGCTTTAAACATGTTGACATTTGATGCTATAGCATATTTGTAAAGCCTATCTTTTAATGCTAAACCTTTGTGATGAACCTTGAAGTTGTTATAAAGATGTAGAACACAATGTCTATGCTCAGCTGCTGGAAGTTTATTACTGATAGCCTGAATAAATCCCTATTGAAAGAAAAATGAAATTTAGTTAACTTTTAGCAGTAAATAGTAGAGACTTATTATAAGAAAAAACTTTATTATACTCAGCATTTTTTAACTTCTGTTTATCATAGATAACACACCATTGCTGAGAGTCTTTAATTTGCAGGTCTTGCACTAATAATATGATATTGATTCTGTCTCTTATACACATCTTTCACCCCTTAACTTGTATCTGTTTCTCACTTTTCACCCCAAGTTATTAGTATCAATGCCAACTGCTATTAGAAGTTGACCTCCATCTGATTGGTTTAGATAGCAACCATCTAGACCAATAGAAGCTTCCTACAGCCATCCAGAAAACATCTTTTCAACGGTTATACGCAGATATTCAACCTACTGAACCTGTTATTAGCCTATCCAATCCACCCGAGTTTCCAGCACAACAGTAGATCCTGGATTTAAACTTCTTAATTCCCCATAATAGTTTTCAAGCTTTGAATATTGTTTAGCATATGTCCTTTCAATCTTCAGCAATATTTTTTGCCTTGTTCCATAAGCTTGTTTTAAAGAGAAATCAACATTCAGCTCCTCATTAATCTTGGTGACAAGTTCTATAACTGTCATGGGAAGGGGTCCTCCTAAAATCAGCATAGTACAGCTCAGCAGCCAGTTTAGAGGTCATGTTTATATTTTTCCAAACCCTCCCACAAGTATGAGTCCCATCGAACCTCTTTACTTGGACTATTTTTTTTTATCATGCATAAGAGTAGTAGAAATTCTCCATTTACAGCCTTCAGCACACTTTGCTCTTATCCTTCAAGGTTCATTTTTCTTGAAGTAAATATTGCTCTACCTTCTCTAATGGAATGTATCCTAATAGCTTTCCTAAATTTTGTAGCTAATGCAAACCTCAAACCAAGGTAAAATTTGGGGTCTTTCATGTCTGTCCTCTCATTAAAAACAAGGTATCTTACTTTTTTCCATCCCTTTCTGAATCACTTAAGCTCCTAAATTTATCACTAGATGAACCATCATATTTAGAATGGAAATCATCAACATTTATAAGATGTTGATCATCAACAATTTGGTCTTTTGCCTATTTCCACTACCAAAGCCAATGTCATCAACATCACTATTGGAATTTGCTTCTTGTGGAACATGAGCTGGGCCATCATCATCACATTCATTCATTTTAGTCTCTAAAACCACACACTCATCAAATAATGCATCATCTTCATCATCCATCTCGTAATGTGAATCCTGTAATTTAATTGTAGATAGGATCTTTATCAGTTTCACATTCAACTTCTTGCACAACATTGCTCTTTTTCCCTTTCTCTTCATTTTTCTTGCTCCTCTTACTTACCTGTTCTTGTTATTGTCTCTTAACCATAGCTAGGGACTTGGCCATTTCCTTATTGCCCTTACGCACCTTTACTGCCTTAACTTCCCTAACATTCTTGTTACTTTTCCTCAATTTTGTCTAGTGACCACACCTTTACCCATATTAGGTGATCTAGCCTTAGTATTCTCATCACAACCTTTCCTATATTCATACTACAGCTTGCATTATAATCAGGCAGTAGTTGAGAACCAACATTGTGTCTTATATAAATGTCAACAACCTTACTAGGTGGTAGTGTGTTTACCATCATCATACAGTTCCTATCTGTCAAGAAAAATACAAGCCCATCTTCAAATGACATTCTAGGAACTTAAAAGTTCCATCCAACAGGATCCTTATACCCTAACCTCTTCGTAATATCATCTAGAACTTCCAATGACCATTTTTGTGGGTTACAATCATATACATATTCAACCTTTCCCCCAATATATTCTTTAATAGGTATACCCCACAAACTTACCACCATGATGAAGTTTACAAGTAAAGTGAGGAGCATTTACTCCTGACAAGAATAGTGCACATAAATACATAAAGATGACTAACACAAAGGCTTGAGTTTTGACATGTTAAATCAACATTCATGTTTTGATTTTAGGGACCACAATGTTTGTAGCATTGAAGACAGTGTTAGGACAAACATTATACTCTACTGAGTATTGATACCCACTAGACAACACGTGAATGACCCACAACAAAAGGGGGCGTGGAATCAAGATAAAATATCAAGAGAAACAAAGATTCAAATATAAAAATCTCTTCTTTCACACATCTCACTACATCCAAACATTAAGTTTTTCATAACAACACAATAAACAAAACCCAAAAAAAGGTACAATACAATAAACAAAGCCCATCATTAAACATGCCATTTTTCATATAAGATACATATATATATATATACACACACACATATGTGGCCTAGAATTTATAAATTAGAAAATTATCCTCATATTTTGGTGGTGCTATTTCCATCATTGTTGATCTTTTTTGTTGAGACATTGCTGTAACCACCTCACAAGCCTTCTTATCAAATGTCTGTGCTTAGATCTTAGTGGTCTAGCTTCAAATCGCCTTCATTCGTGGTAAAGAGTTTGATATGGTAGTGCAGCTGAGACATTGCCTCCAATCAATGGCCATGCAGCTATTTTTTGATCAATAAGATTGTTCTTTAACATGCTCACTTGGATTAGTTGAACACTTCAAATTTTTAGGGTTTTGTGGTTGAGAGGATTCTCATTTTTGTCCTTGCTTATACACTGTTAGATGTGTATAAGAGCACATGGACAAAATTGTGTAGTTCACGCGCATCCCATTCTGTTAGTTTTCTTGACACTGTTAAGAAAAGGGCTTAAGCGGGATGGATTTAGGAGTTCGGTGCAAAATGTTCAAAAATAAAGATTGGGGTGAAAAGTGAGAAACAGATACAAGTTAAGGGGTGAAAAATAAAATTTTGATAGAAGGAAACGATTAAATTATCAAATCACATCACTAAAAAAAATATATGTACACGTCCTGACATTGTAAAAGTTGTCAAAGTTTGAATTTGGTAAAATCCAATATGGAGCTGCCACCCGTGCCCAAAACCAAATCTAGAAGAAAGTCGTACAACATTTTTGTTTTATTAATTTTCTTTCAGATAAATTTCAGATTCTTTCCACACTTTACTTTCTAAGTTTACTTGTCATGTGATGCGAGCGAGTTGTGTGTGTATACAATAGTATATATTTTTACAAATAATACATTATAAATGACAACAATAAAAATAGTGAAGTAATTTTTTTTTTAAAAGAGGGTGATCATCAGGTTCCTCTTGCTGAATGTTGTAGAATAAGGGAATAACAAGGATACACTAAGAGTTGGTCTTGGTTATTCTTCATTCATTTTGAGTTCCATAATTTCAGAACCAAAAAATAATATTGGAGTAATAGTTAGAGATATATTGACCATAATTATACAAATTAAGATTTCAAATGGCATATAATCTTTTCGACATATTCCAACTGCTTTATTCCTTTGACAATTATGTTTGAAGATCAAACACACAAAGAAGTTGCTTTTTTTCATTAAGTTGTTTTACAGTAATACTTAATTGATCAATATATAATTCAATAATATACAGAACAAGTTTGTAAATGGCAAGTGCTCGATCAAATCAAATATACGTTTTCGTGTATATATATATATATAAGCATTTAATTTGCCACAAATCAATTTTATTTTGATTTGCGACATGTATTGTATATATTCTCACATCTTAATTAGTTTAAAGTAAAGAGTCCATTTTACAATTCGATTTTGGGATTGGGCTCTCAACTAATTAATTCCATCTTCTTACGAAGAAAATATATAGGATAAGAACAAGAGTGTACAATGCCATATGACTATATGGCAATGTTTTATATATATAGCATTTAAGACAATTTTAATTCTATCTTATCTAAGATTTTATCTGATAAACATGTGTATATCTTGTATGCAGTGTTGACCCTGTTGAGCAAGACTTGAATGTTCATTATTTATGCCTATAGCTCTAAATAATTGATGAGTGGGCCTAATAATAGTAGTCTTATACAGGCCTAGATGTGATATAAGTGGGCTTTTGTCATCATTTTAAATGATTATACACTAAGGTTAACCCTAATATAAAAATAAAAAAAATTTATATGGGTTCGATCCTAAGATAGATTTCTTATTCTATGTTCATCCATATTATCTTAAATAAGTTTATTTTGGATGAGTTAAAGTGACGTAGATAAATATATATTAGGCTAAGATCGCGTACATGTAACAATTTCCACCTAATAATAATACGTACTAGAGTTGTAGTAGTAAGTGAGTGGTAACAGCCATAACAGGAGCATAGAGAGGAAAAGGGTCTCTCTGAGTGCTAACACCTCAATCATTCATGGTTTCTATTTTATTTATTTTATATATATATTTGGAGATTGGTATATTTAATAATGATTTCTTTGCTAAGCTCTGAATGATAATAGATGATGGATGTATAATTTGGCAGGTGAACAAATTTAACCACGACTAGTTGTAGTTGTGTAATTGTCTTTTGTTGAAAAGAGACGTATCTGCAATTCTATATCAATGAAAAAGGGGACAAAGTTTACACTACGAAGGTCGATCGGTGGGTGGGTCAAATTAGATGTTATTGTGTTTAATTAGGTGTTTGAGGTATCTTTTAGCTAGAAAAATATCAAGTTAATGTGGAGTATTATTTCTATGGCATGTGTTAAGAGACAGTTATTTATTTATTTATTTATTTATTTTTAAAGGTGGTTGATTATCTGGATTGCAGAAAGAATTGCCTTTAGGTTTGGTGACGCAACAATCTGCTCATCCTGGTAATTTTCCCACCTTTAAGGTTTTGTAGTATTCCCTACTACTTATTAGGAAGAAATAGTTTGAAACAAAAAAACCATGCTTTGAGATGGTTTATTGACTGAGTGAAAGTTTGCATAGAATGAAATGAATACTCAAACCACAGAAAGAATGAATGGAGATGGATAGGGAAGACGTAATTAAATCTTTACTTATATGTGGAAAAACAAATATGTGGAATTAGATTACTTTCTACAGCAGTATACGCCATTTTCACCTAAAAAGGAATACTCAAAATGCATTATAAAAGTTCAAAGCACTTGAGAATTCTACAAAATGTCAAAATTTTCTACATACCTTAAGCACTAAAATTTCTACACAAGGTTCAGTTATCTTCCTAACTCATCAGCACACATTGCTTCTTTATGAATTGGTATGGAAGACACACTGGTTTCTTCAGAGTCCCATATACAAATTCTAGGCCTATAAAAGTTGTTTGCGAGTAGTTAATTTACAAGGTTTACAAAGAGCTGCTTGGCCTTCATTTAGTGAGTACAAGAAACAGCTAATGATTCTTCCCTGGTTCATCAAGATGGCTATTGGGTAAAAGCGCAGCCACTTGCTTTAGAGAACAAGCCAATCAAACTGTTGGTGAAGTCTTCAACTAATCCTATTTAAGAATTCTGGAACAATCTCATCCTCTTATGGCGACATGTTTAAATTAGGTAGAACAAAGCAACTCTTCTGCATATCAACTTCCTTTTCTACTCCTCTGCAAGAGGAACCTGATGATCGAAAACCATGATCTTGCATGATATTATCATGCCTTGGCAAGGCCGAATGAATGTAGTGGTTCGTTGATGCTTCCATTTCATTGCACTGGTTGGCAACTGCAACCTCTATGGCATGGGATGTCTTACCTGATGCTTATAGATTTAGGTCAATCTGCAAAGTGGGAGATTCAGTAGTTAGTCACTTTCCACACTCTTGAATTGTAGGCAAGGAACTTCTCTTCTTAGTAATTTGGTTAGACTACACATAGTTGTCAGATATCCAAAATGCACAAGAGCAACATTACAAGACATTACCTTCATTCTCTTCAGGTTCTCACTCCTGGCTTTCTGTTCCTAGAATGTAACATGCAATGATGCCAACTCCTAGTCAAACCAATAACCAAAATTGAGACACAGCAAATAATTGCAAAAGATTACAAACTGAGAGAATGAGTCTGTCAAGAAACATACCCTTTTCAGAGTTACTCTCTCTTTCAACAATAAACTCTCTTCCTCCTTTAGCTCAGCGAATGTCTGTGAAAAATCAACCAAAGTTTCTGATCACATGCCAAATTCTCTCCCAAAATATGAATGACACTTTTCTTTTTTTTAGGTTGGGGGTGGGGGTGACATATAGATGAATTTTAAGTATCGAAGTCAAGAACAATACCTTCTTCTTCTTTGATCTCTTGCTGTTGCTACAGATGCTGGTGTTATTAGTCAATGCATCTTGAAAAAATAGATATGTGTATAAGAGACAGCTCTAACACCAAGTCCCAGTTTTGGTTAGTCTTCAGAACAATTAAGAAAATACATACTACTACTATTAAGATTATGTGTATGCACTATAAAACCAATCCATCTAGCTATTAACAATTGAATTAGTGTGGATGTCGAGGAAGAATGGGCTGGGGGATTGATTGGGCCTCTTCAGATGAAAGTTGATAAACTGAAAAGCCCACAAGAACCAAGAGAATTGTTGACCTATCATATGAACTTTCTAGAGCAAAAAATAGAAAAGGATTTGATTGATGGAGATGTACAGGGACTAATTGTAGTAGGATAATTCATTAGATTTAACTCGCACCAAAGCAAAGGGTGTTAAAAAATTGAAGTTGAAAGCACAAAGGGAAGGTGGAAAGTTCCTCGGCCTCTCCAGAGAGGGCCACAGCCCAAGTCCCAACCAATCTATACTAGAGCCCACCACAAGTAAAAGTGATAAGAAGTTGTCAGCTACAGTAGCCATGGGACCAACAAACCGACTTGAGGGATGGCTTTCACTTCCACAAATTGTCTTCAATCTTTCTCCCTTTGCACACGAGATTGAGCATGGACGTTGTTGAAATTTGAAGTAATTGTCTCTTGAAATCATTTCATTCTTCTTGGCCGTTGTGGCCAAATTTCTCTATAAATTGGATTTGAAGAAGGCTTTCAAAGCACCACAAAATCGTAGGAAAATACTGAGAAGAGAGTTTAACAAATTTCTTCGAAACTCCCAAACTGTTGGGGAAAGATCATGAAGCAAAGAATGGCATCAGTATTCAACATTTGGAAGTCACTTTGGTGAATGCGTAAAATCCCATAACCTTTCAACAAAAGTGTGAATGACAAAGTAAGCAACAGAGATGAGATGAGACCCGACTCCGAAGAGAAGGAAAGTACATCCCAATTGGAATGACGACATTTTTTCAATTCGAGACACATTCAAGGTTGGACTTTTTTACTAGTACTAGTTTTTATTAGTGCACATCGAAAAACTAAGAAAAAAGCTATGAGATAAACAATCACCAGATGATCAAATAGTTAAGTAATACAACCCGCCAGAAGCTAAATGCCCAAACCCACCCCAAAAATAGCCATCATGCCGGAGACCTCACTCTCTTCCACTCACCCTCACCAAACTCAATGGAACTGGAACCTCCTTGATCTTGGGCTCTTCCTGTATTCAGGGGTCCACTTCAACAACATCATACCAACATTTTTTTACCAATTTAAAACCCTAAAAAAGAAAAAGAAAAAGAAAAAAATGGTCCTCACATCAATTCTTTGTTTCCATCCATCCCAAAAAACAAACCTTAAAAAAGAAACAAAGACCACCACCACCAACTACTTTTTTTATTAGACAACTTTGTAAACATATGCGCATAAAATCTTTTTTCTTTTCATAGAAAAAAAAAAAAAAGAAAAAAAGTTTAAGGTATATAAATGAGATACTACTAAAAGAGATATTTGCTTTAGTTGGATCCACTAGTACCAACAGCATCTCAGCTCATAACAAGGCCCAAATACATTTTTTTTTTTAATCAATCAAGAAGAAATAAAAGAGGCTGTAAACATTGGTAGATGTGTATTAAGACAGGTCTAAAATAACAACAACAAAAACAATGGGATGGCAAACAAATTATATAAGGAGGCGCTGCTCATCTCACGTGACTATCCCCTCATTGACTGCACGGCATTTTCATCCTAATAATTACTGACTACATTATTGTAAAATTAACAAAAATATACATATATACTAGAATATATATATATACTACTAGACGAGGAGGAGATCACTTGACTAAGTGAAAATTGGAAGTCTGATAGTTTTGCTAATCAGCTAAAAAGGCTTGCATTTTCTATCACTGTATACCAGCGTTGGGCTGAGAGAAACAATAGGATTTTTTTAGCAAAGAAATGTACTGCAGTATCAGTTGTTGGCAAGATTACTGAAACAGTTAGAAGTGTGGTTGTGTCTTGGAATAAAGTTCTGAAGACTAACCAAAACTGGGACTTGGTGTTAGAGTGAGGGATCCACCCATAGTATTTTTTCCTAAATGTATATTGTTGTACGTAGACGTCCACATAGCATACAACGTGAATAATTAATTAATTTAATTAATTAGTTGGACAGGGACTCTATTTTGATAATTAAGTAATTGTGTGTGAGACGATTACCTAATTGATAATTATTTAGTCAAAATAATTATTGAAATGATAATTATAATTGATCAAATCATATTATCATTAGAACTCACTAAGTTGAATTGGAGAAGGTTTTCTCATGCAATTATACGTAATTGGGGGTATGTCAAATATAGTTGTATAAGTAGACTTATGTGTCAGAGAAAAATTATTACGTTTAATTTTTCCTCTCCCCAATTTCCTACCCCACAAAATTTCTTTGGTTTATTCCTCAGAGAAACCATCATAGTCGGTAAGGTCTTGAAACATGAAAAAAGTCTTGAAATGTGAAAATCGTGGCTACTAGAAGTGAAAATCGTGGCTAACTCTAGTAGCTGCCCCATCCGATTGAGGAAGGTGGTAATTGTTGTTGAATCCGATTGAGGAAGGTGGTTATTTTTTGCTCTAGAAAGTTCATATGATAGGTCGTTAATAAACAAATAATGATAATAATAAAAAAACAAATATTGCATGCTTCCCGTTAGTTTCGACCTGGGAAAGCACTTTGTAAGCATGCCAGCTGACCACCAAGCCACCTTGTCCGGATATGGGACAAGGATGTTCTCTGGTCTGCTGTGGCAAGTTGGAAAAGGTGAGAACTTTGTGTTTTTTTTTTTTGGCACTTGGACCCCCAAAGTTCTCCAACAGAACTTGAGACCAACTATTTTATTAGTTTTTGAATTGACCCAAATAGTTTGTGGTCTTCATGATCTTTCCCCAACAGTTTGGGAGTTTTTCTGCCAGGGCCCAAAATAATTGATGTAATTATATAATTAAATGAATAAGTCCTTCAAGTAAAAATAAAGGACACTGTGGTATATATATACACCTATCTTAAGATTAATTCGAACTTTATGGAACAATATAATATTCATATTTGTTATGAATATTTATATTTAACTTAGTTGTTCATGTATAAACTACATATTTTATTTTTGAGATATGTTTACTTATTTTATTTATTTATTTGATAAATATGTGACACTATTTGATTCATATCTGTTTTGATATTTATTTAACATTAGTTGTTAAATAATGCATATATATATATATATATATATTATCTTTGAGATAAAATTAATTATTTATTGTCTATTGATAATGCATGAGATATGTATAAGATTCATATTTGATATGATTATATGCACATTTTATCTTTGAGATAAAATAATTAATTATTTAAATATGTGATAAATATGAAATAATTAGTGCCATATAATATGTTTGATTGTGTGCTTAAATCATTGATACTTTTAAATGCCCATGAATTTGGGGTAAATAAAGAGAATCATGTGATTGCTTTTTGCTAACAAAATTGATCAAAATTTTCATCATATTTCAACTTCTAATTCGGTTTGCTAAATAAATTAGTTAACAAAAAATCGAATTTGCTAATTGATCTTGTATTTGATTAACCAAATTCATCTTTGAGAGTCCATTTGGACTAATTGACATTAGATTGAAATCTTGTACACAAAAATATGTTACTCAAACAAAATATTTCTAATTTTATTTAATTTTCACTACATAAAACTTAATATGTGATTGTGACTATTATCTACTGATGATGCGATAAGAACTATTGTAAAAACTATATATGTAATGTAAATTCAATAAGAAATAACAAAATTAGTATAACACTATATAATATCATATAAATTACAAATATTAATAATGTATGTATCGCATAATGAGATTTATAGATAATATTTTAGTGATATTACAACAACGTAAGTATGTGAAAGTCCGTACCACTATGGTTATGAATAGTACATTATATAATGTAGAAGAATATTAAGATACTTTTATACACATTCAGAAAGTCATAACTAACGGTAATTAGTAATATTGAAGCATTCAGATTACTTAATATGTTAAATGTGCAATTGCATTTATTCATACTATGTTAGACTTACAAATATAATGTATAAGCCCAATAATACATATAGTTGATGTAATATTTGAGTTTCAAAATATCTAAAGAAGGCCTATTTTCAATTCATGAATTTGGTTATCGTTGAATTAAAATATTATCAACTATTTTTGTATTTATACTGAATTCAAGAATTAGTTTAATCAATTTTTTACCATAATCAAAATTAATAAAAACCAACCAAAATTTATTCCAAATGGGTTGTACAATTTGGCTAAGCGCATATATGTTCTCACCTTGTAATACAATTGTCAAGTTTATATGTTGATTACCTGAAAAATTCGTTAATTCAATTTATTCTGTTATGCAAAAATAGAAAATTCGAATCGGTTAATATTAAGAGATTGAGTAACGGATCGGGTATTAAAATATCAAGTCATGTAGTAGATCAGGAATTTACGATTATAATACTTACTTTGTATTACAACTGAAGTGAGTAACACCTATTAATTACATAAAAAAGTCTTTGCTCTTAGTTAGAAGTGTCGGCCAAGAATGCTCCATTCACTTGCAAAATGGATTTAGATCATCATCAAAACAAGTGGATGTGATTAATATTTTCTTCTTGAAACTAGAAGACACATAAATTCGCATAATTGAAAAAATTGGTGAAGCTACTGTGTCAGAGGGCATGGTGTTTGAAAATCTACTATGAACGACACTAATCGCCTTGAAGGAAATTTTGTAGAACACAATTTAAAGACTTAAAAATTATAGTATGATATTGGACAACTAATTGCTACTGAGCCCTAATGTTCTTGGTCATGTTAAATATTATCCTTATGTAACATTTTTCTATTCCAATTACTTAACCCTTTTTTAATTCCTTAAGATCTATCAAATGAGTGCTTCCACGATTTTCAAGCATTGATTGTAACTGTCGTGGAAACATTGCAAGTTGCTTACAGTTTCTGGAAGAGATATAGTTCTCTGTCTTTTCTCTATTTTTTTTTTCCTTCCATATCCCTTAATTTCTTTCCTTTTTGACATAGATTTTCTGACTATATATATAAAGGTGAAATTCGATGGATAGCATACCTCAAATGAGATTTTCGTTGACAAATTTTCCATTGTCAAAGTGTGACACTTGAATAATAATCAAGTGGCTTTAAAAAGTATAATCAAGAGACATCTATTGATCTTTTTATAGTATTATCTAACGTTCAACTGTTAAAATTATTAATAATAATGTGTTGGCAATAGGTAATTGATATTAACAAATTGATTTGAGCAGAGCTATCCTTCTAGGATTGACTTTGAATATTTCACCAAGTAAGAAATAAATGAGATTCTCAGTATCAAACTTCTAAACACTACTTCAATGTTATCAATAAAAAACTATCAATTAGGATAAAATCGTCACAAAATTTCATGGAATATTTGTATGTCTACAAAAAGTTCAGTAGAATATACAACAATCTATTATAATATTTTAGGTTAGCACATGCGAAAATTCCGTTAATTTTGCTGATGTTGTTAAAAGTTGGATTGAAATAAAATGGATTTAAAAGTTGAGGATGCTAAATGTCTAAAACTAAAATTAGGGGTGCAAATTATGAATAGGGTATAAGTTGGAGGTACAAAGTAAAATTAATCCTAAAGATCTACTTTTACCGGGATGTTCAATAGACGAAAGTAAAGCAGGTAAAGTCGGTTCAACTTCGTTACTAAACACTTCCTGTGGTCAAATGATAGATGATTTCTAGCTCAGAAGCTAAATACAAGATCGGAAAACTGGCGGAAGCACAAAAAAAAACCAAATATCAAACTTTCAATAGAAGGAACCAAAAAAAAAAAAAAAAAAAAGAGCAATATATCATAAGCTTGAAATCCAATAGATATTGAAAGTTTATACATACCACCCTGAATAATATAAATATTAAGAGCAAACTATGTAGATGATTGCTATTTACTCAACTCTTAACATAAGTAGTAATACTAGGTTCATACGGATTCACAGAAGTATGGAATGTGCACAAATTTAGTAGGGTGGAAATAATACAGCAATAATGCCTTCATTGTTTGAATTGGTAAAAATAATTTAGGGTAAATAAAGAGAATCATGTGATTGCTTTTTGCTAATAAAATCGGTCAAAACTTTCATCATATGTCAGACTTCAAATTCGGTTTGCTAAATAAATTGGTTGACAAAAATCGAATTCGATAATTATTTTGTATTGATTAACCAAATTTATCTTTGAGCCATTTGGGCTAATTGACATTAGACTGAAATCTTATGTACAAAAACCTATTATTCAAATAATTTTTTTTTAATTTTATTTATTTTTCACCACATAAAACATAGTATGTGATTGTGACTATTATCCACTTATGATGCGATAAGAATAAAAATAAAACTGCGTACGTAATGCAAATTCAATAACAAATAATAAAATTAGTATAACACTATATAATATTATATAAATTATAAATATTAATAATGTATACATATATCGACGAACTGCATTATAAGATGTATAGATAATATTTTAGTTATACTACAACAACGTAAGTATGTGAAAGTCAGCAGCAATATAGTTACGGATCGTACATAATATAATGACTCATACTCAGGATGTGACATTGTCTCTTATACATTCTAGATGTGTAGAGAGCAACTCACACTCACATTTTCCATGAAAGGCCCATTGCTTGGGCTAAGTCAAGTGTGGCATCGAGTTAAGTAATTGAAGCAAACAATTGTATGTAAAATTGAATTATTTGTGTTGGTAATTTTCGTAATTAAAATTATACAAAATTTCAATCGTCTCTAGTTACTAAATATGTGTAAGAATTGTAGGTATTTTAGCTAACTTATAGGAATTAGAAGTTAGAAATTTTTGGAATTAAAATATATATAAATAGGAGAGTTCATAGACTTATAGAGTTATTTTTGCTGGCTGAAATTTTAAACTTTGGAGAGACGAGTTTTCATGCACACAATGAGTTTGTCTGCATTCGTATATCAAATTTGGTATAATTTTTCAATCAAAATTTTCAATTATTTAGTTTTCTTGGTAAGTGTTTTTGTATATAGAATATCATGTCTGAACTCGTATTTTTTTTCTATTAATTCTTATTCTTATACATTGAACTTGATAAATTTAATTTTTTGTTAAAAATTGACAATTCTCTTATAAGATTTTACTTATATATTTATTTTAAAAATTATGTATTTGTTTTGAAAAGTTAAAAATCAGAATTTTTGACAAAAAAAAAAAAAAAAAGGGAGAGAGAGAGAACGGTTGCTACTGTGGCAGGAAGTTTGCAAAGGCTTGGGCTAATTATATTATAGGTCCCTGACTTGTAATATTAGTTTAGGAGATTGCATGGTAAGTCGTTTAAGTTTTTGAGATTTAGTTTTTGGACTGGAAACTTGAATATTTGTTGTATAAGTAATTAAAAGGTACTAAAGAACAACTTTTATAATAACTTGTTGAATACGTTTGCGGTATTAGCAGTACACATATATTTTAAAAGTAATTAAACTTTTGGACTAAAAACTTGAATATTTGTTGTATAAGTAATTAAAAGGTGCTAAAGAACTATTTTTATAATAACTTATTGAATAATAATATCGAGCTATAATAGTCTATATATGTGATTTATTTTGAAATTGATCTTAGTTACATATTTGATAATTTTGTTTAGGAAATTAGTCAGTTTCTTACTATGATTTTTATATTACTTCGAGGTAAGGGGTTACCATCTCTTTGTAATTTCAAAAATATTTTGCCTAAATATTATTTTTGACAACATATTGTTTTGGTTATTAAACTTGGACCTTACATGGATACTTGAATTGTTTTAAATTATAAATTTATTTGAGTGTAAATTATTTTGAACTTTATATGGTTATTTTGCATGTGCTTGGAATATTTACTTGGTAATTATACACACTAGATTTCTTAAGATACAGCACTGAATAGTCGGTAGAACTATTTTTATCACTAGGATAACTTCTAACTTCCAGAATTTGAACTCCAAACTTTGGCTAAGATGGTGTTCGCGAGACTTCTTAGCAACATTTTTTAGTGGGGGCTCTTATACACATCTAGATGTGTATAAGAGACAGGTATGATGCATTACCAAAATAGTCTAGAATAAATCCGATATGAATTTTTAAACTCGATTATGAACTTGAACTTGGAAATGTTGACTTTGATTTTGATTTTCTGATCTCTGTAAAATATGTTCTGTAAATTTTCGATATAATGCCATTTCTTTTAGAAGTATGTAAATATTGTTTGAAGTGACGTTTTGTCAAAAAAAATTTACTATTACGTGGAATAAGATTTTTGTTTTGATTTTTGATAAAAATATTTTTGAAATGTTTCTGTGTGTCTATTTTTATTTTTTTTATTTTTAAATAATTAGAGAAGGCATAACATAGAGTACAAAAAGTAAACGTTTATTTGTTGATTTTTTTGTATACAATGGTATATATCTTAAAATATATATTTAATATCTTTGTTCTTTTTTTAATTATTTTCACCTTTCATTTTTAATTTTTTCACTATTGTTTGTTATTTGTTTAATATCTGTCTCTTTTACAACTATATGTGTATTAGAGACAGCTTAAGAGTATTTATCTTCTATACTCTAAGAGAATGATTTATTATAGCGGCATCATCAATTATTTGATCAGTTAAAAATAAAGATATTTTCTATAGTATTGAACTTTTTAAATATATTTATATATGCTTGTCATTACTAAAAGACAAAATTACTATCAAGTATCAAATATCATTTTATAGATGAAGTATTTTCTTCTTCGATAGCGAAAAATATTTACATATAATCAAATGATATATGGATAATATATTTCAAAAATTAATTATAATTTCAAATGTAAAATAAAAAAATGAATATGATTAAAATGTTAAGAATAATTACATCGAGAAAATTATTATAAAAATTTAAAATCTAATTAAACTAATATATTATGAATATTATTGATAGGTTCATATAGTGTATAAAAATTATTATAAAAAATTAAAATGATAATTCGTTCTTTTATGTTTCTCTAAATTGCGCCAAATGTCAATAAATACAATCCTTTATCTTACTATAAAATACACGCAATGCTAATGAAAAACATATAGTTCTAAAGATGTCCAAAATTACACATTACTTTAATTGGGATGTTATATAAATCTCTGTCATAATTAATTATCATTAACATATTATGTAAATGTGTATATATATAGTGAATATATTGGTATTTTTTATATTTTTAAACTTATGATAACATTTGCTATAGTATTCTATTTTGAAGTTTGATCTCTTCATTCATATTGATGACACAAAATGATATTAATTCAGTTCAAAATAATTTTTATTTCTTGTTTAGGTTGAGTTGAACCCAAATTATAAATTTTTATAATAATACTACCAATAATTTGATCATTTAAAAATAAAGATTTTCCATAATATTAAACGTTTTAGATGTATCTATATATTCTTTATCATTACTAAAAAATAAAATTATTTTCAAGTATCAAACATTAATTCATAAATAAAGCGCGTTAAAATTCTTTTATTAGGAAAAATATTTACATGAGATCAAATAATATATGGTAATAACTATAAAATGATTAATTAAAATTTCAAAAAAATAAGAAAAAAATGAACTTAAGTAAAATGTAATAAAAAAGATATCAAACTAAATAGATTAAACTAATATATTCTCCATAATATAGCTAGGTACCATGTAATATATTAATATCATTATCAAAAGATAAAGATAAAACGTTGTTCTTTTATCTTGCGTTAATTGTAGAAAATATTAATGAAAAAAATTAAAAATCTTACTTATACACATCTTAGTGTGTAATACAAGACAGTGTAAAGAAAACTTATCCAAAATACTTCTTGTAGTTTTTATATAATCTATATTGCAATTAATTTTTTAGCATATTGTATAAATATGTATCAAAGTAGAAACATTCACTTCAAGACTTAATTGATATTGTAAACTCTTCCGTTCATTCTGAATAGTATCGAATGTAGTTAGTTTCAAAATTATATTTTGATATAGTATTTCACTATGAAATTAAAATTTGTATTTATGAAATATATAAAAAATTAAAGCTAACCAAAGTGGGTGAATTTTATTTTTACTTTTTGCATACTTTTCTAATTAATTTCTTGTATTGTTTACTAAGATATTTAATCTACATTTTTATTGTTTTGTTAAATACTGTAAAAATTACATATTACTTTTCAAAGTTGATGTGTAATGCAATGTATATTTGCAATTATTTTAAAATATCTAATATTATGATTTTATTTGCATAATTTATGTTGTCTTTTATATTACTTACCAACTTATAAGAGATATATCATTCCAACAGTTTAAAATTGATAATATTCTGATACAGTCGGTCTTACAATAATTATTTAATACAATTTGGTAATGCATCATACTGTTGGTTGAACTTTTTCTACTTCATTTATAGTTAATCTAAATTAATATTATTTTATTAAGTAAATATGATTACTCTGTAATTTCAAAAATTAACATTTAAACTCAATATATACCTAAATACTTAGAGTACTTAATCTTATACAGCATAATATCTGTTGTTCTATATTGCATATACAACGTTGGCCTCATTAATTCATATGCTATAATTATTATTTTGAGATATTTTAGATATTGCATCACATCATAGATTAAATTTATTTTCTATCTCATTAATAATAACTTAACCAAAATTTTACAAAATGATACTCTTAAAGATAAGGATTTTGTAATCAAATATTACTATTATATATATATATATATATATATATATAAAATTATCAAATACTTTTATTTGAAATAAAAATTGTGAGTTTTCTATNTCACANCGAACNTTAATTTCATTGCTTGGTTAATGTTTTTCTTCATGTAGGAAATGAAAAACAAATCTAAATTAATCATAACAAAAAATTTAAATGAGATAAGAAAATAGATTATAATCATTATTTTTTCACTTGTCTAAATACTAAATTTTTATTTGTAAGATTATTAATTTTGTGATTTTTAAAGTGGAGGAAAATTTTGATATTAAAAAGGCAAAGGTAAGTTTAAAGTGAAAAAATCTATTAACACTAATAAATTTGAAAGTCCATCTAATAATTTAACTTATCTGCTATAATGAATAACAAATTAGTTATTATACATTGATCCTAAACCACAACAACTTCATGTTGTAACTAAAATAAATACATAAGTAATCACATTATAATAGAGTCAAAAATTTTATATTTTTACTCAAAATAGTTATAGATGTTATTGACATATTGAAATATATAAATTGAGTCTAATTAATTAACAAGCAAGAGTATACTTGAATAAATAGTTAGAGAAAAGAACATAATTATTTGTGAATAAATAATATATATAAAATAGTTATAAAAGACTATTTTTGTTAGGAATAAAAGTAAAACAGTTTGAATATATATAACAGTCATAGAATAATATTTTTAGTTATTTTTGTTCATGTATAAATAATTTTTCTACTCTTAAAAATTGATACCTTCATATTATGTATTTAAGCCAAAATTTTGCACTTATATAAGGAAGAAAAAAAATTTGAATATACATAATAGTTATAAAAACTACTTTTATTTTATTTTTGATCAAATATAAGAGACAGTACATACATACATACATACATATTAATATATTTATGCCCAAATTTTCAGATAAATCTAAAGAATTATACTATTGGAATTTAAAATATATATATATATATATATAATAAATAATAGTAGTATTACAAAAGATAGCCAATCTTATTATATTAAATAAATAGGGAATATTTTAAATGGACTAATTATACTTCAGGAAAGGCATATTAGACATAACTATTTAATTAGTTTATTAGGATACCAGACCAAAATAATATACAAAATAAAAGATTATATATCTTGATGTTTATTGCATGACTAAAAATAGATGGTAGTTTCCTAAAACATAGTTAGTTAGATTAAAAGAAGAGTAATTTAATTATGTTTTTCTATGAATTATATTTCTTTAAGGGCATGTATTTTAAACATTACAAAAAGGGAAATAGAAACACTTTAAAGGGAGAAACAAAAAAGGGGAGAAACAACTCGCATTTATATATATAGGTAATAATATATATATATGTATGTATGTATGTATGTATGTATGTATGTATGTATGTATGCATGCATGCATGCATGCATGCATGTATAACTTGTTTGCTTTAGCAAATGTGGTGTCAGCTACTTACTGAGCAATTTGTTGCTCACCGCATTTTTTGACAATTTTGGAGAGTTAGAGAATTTTGAGGATATACAAATTTAGCTGTACCAAGGTCTTGAAGTGTACCAGTTAGGAGTAGCTCAGGACTGAATAAAATATTGCTTAGTTTCTTGAAATAGTTATTTAATTTGAACTTATGTTGCTTTAAAGATTGACTTGGTTTATATTCGCTTTCTACATTAGTGAGACAATAACAGTTATTGTTTATGTTACAAACTTCGTTATTATTTAATTGAGAATTAGGTTTGATTCGATCTTTTTACCTTTGAGAGATAACTTTTAAAGGTATGACAACTATCACGTACCGATGTACACAAGCACGGGGCGTGACATACTACGTTGCACTTACAAATATAATATATAAGCCCAATAATAGATATATTTGATGTAAAACTTAAGTTTCATACACATATAAAGAAGGCCTCTTTTCAATTTATGAATTTGGTTATTAATTAATTGAATTAAAATATTATCAACTATATACACATCTAGAACTTAATAAGAGACATTATTTTAATCATCCTTTTATCTTGAAACATCAGTTTGAAAAATATATTGAAGACATCTATTCTTATCGATAAAAATAAGATACTCGAACTAGTTAGTATTATAGGGTTGAGTATACGAGTCGGGTTACTAAGATGTCTAAAATCAATAATCTATAATTGTAATAAGAGACAGGGTTGTAATTATGCGATAGGAGGAGCTGAATGTCAGAAGTGTCTCTGATTATCTGAATTCCAATCCCTTTTAATAGCACCCTAGCCCTTATTTATAAAATTACATAAGGAGGCATAAGGCAATCATGTACTTTAGCTTCAGATTAACTAGTGAACGAACAGTCGTTGTCGGCTCGGCCCCTAATCGTGAGGCTTGGCACCAAGCCGAGGGGAGTATTGATGCTGTCTCTTATTCCACATCATCAATAGTCCCCTCGGCTTGGTGCCGAGCCTCACGATTAGGGGCCGAGCCGACAACGACTGTTCGTAGTCCCCAATGTATTACAACCAAAACTATCATACCGAGCAGAGGTGAAGACTTCAGAGTATTTTTGCAACCTTTGCCGATCCGAGGTTGTAAACGTCCCTTGGATGCTCGGTGGGTCGTACCCACAGCATTAACTCTCAAATGTGACGTTTTCGTCGAGTCCCCATGCACTGAATTCACATTTCTTACTCAGCGTTATTCGCCCCGATTTTGCTGCAAAATACCTCGTTTACGTGCTGTAACGCCGACACCACGTCTCAATTTTTGCGCCCTAACGCCTCGCTTTTCACGCCATGACGCCTCGCTTTTCACGCCATGACGTTCTCGCTTTTCCTGCCTAAACGCCTCTTTTTACTTTGAAACCATCAATTTTTCCCCCCAAAAACACAGAACATTCTGGATAGGAAACTCACCTATTTATACCCCATTCAGCCCCAAGCTTTTTTCTTCTTCTTACTCAAATTTTCTCTATTTTCCCAGAGACTTACAACCCCTTACACTCCCTCTTTTTCCCTACTCTCAACAACCAAAGTTCATAGTCTTTCTTCCTTTCGCCCTCTGCTGTTTCACCGTTGCCGATTTTTGACCGTCACTTTACGCCACCACCGGACACCACTAAGAGCCTACTCTAAAAACTCCCACACGCTCTCATAACAAAAGATGTATACCTACTTATATCATAAAACTAATCCTACAATGAGGCGCTTTTGGCAACAGTGCCATTAAACTTTAATCCCGATCCACTCTTTTCCGAAACTAATACAAAACTGTCACCCCAACCTTCAAACCCAGAATAAGTCTCTAACTCCCTTGACCCCGAGGATATCAAAATCCTTAGGGATCGGTGCCGTTTTCCCAAGAACGTGCATATTAAACTCTCGACCCTCAAGGACCGAGGCCATTTGCCCCCGCCTGGTTACCTAACGGTTTACCAGGAACAACTTGATAAAGGGCTGAGGCTCCCTATAGCCCCTCTCCTAGTCAATCTGTCAAACCACTGGGATATTAGCATATCTCAGCAGACCCCAAACGTACTTCGGGTCATCTCTGGTTTCACTTTCTTATATAGGTTACACGACATCCCCAAGGAGAGACACATATAGGTAGATGCTGAAGTTATACACATCTAGATAAGAGACAGGTTTGGACAAGGCACAGTCAGATGTTCAAACTGCTCCAACTTTAAGAGTTTCAGATTCAGTCTGGAAGAAGTTATTTTTCTTTATTCGTACCTCGACCCCCAATGCCCCAGGGTCCATGGAACCTTATCAAAGAAAACTTAAAAACCAAAATTGCTTCCTCCCCGGACTCCCTCCATGCCCGGAGGCTCGTCGAATCCAACCTCCGGGTAAACTTCAATAACCAACCTGCCATCCTATCAAACAATATTTTGGCCTGGGCGGGACTATTTCCTTCCCACGGTATCCCCCCGAGCTACGACCCTCAACAAGGTCATTATCAACATTTCCTGCTTATCTCTTTTCTTTTTTTTTATTACTATTTTTATACACATCTAGATGTGTATAAGAGACAGAGTATAAGCAGAGTTACTCTGGCTATCCGTCCCACCGAACCCGAGCCAACTCGGGTTACAAGGAAGAGGACTAGGGAGGCTGCTGGCCTCAGGGAGGGTCCTAGATCTGCAATGACCCTCTCTTCCACTTTCTCGCCCCCCAGGACAGTGATTCCAGTAAGATTTGGTTCGGACCTCAAGGAATATAATGAAGGGCCCTTATCAAAATCAGATCTTCGAACTCTTATGGTAAGTACAATCCCATTCTTTAATTTTCTTCAGTGCCCGAATTAACACTTAAATTTTCAGGTGATAAAAAGTACACTCCTGAGGAGGAGAGAAAGTCTGCAGGGTCACAGGATGTGCCCTGGGGTCGGCTATCTGTTGACCCCCTTCCAGTTCCTTCTACCTCGGGGAGCTATGATCTCTGACCCACCCCACCTATCGATGTTAATGATCGGGCACAATTTTCGAGAGTAGCTCGGGAGCAGGTCAAAATGGTGGCCCTGTCTCGGGATGTGGCCTATGTCAAAAGACTTACCCCTCAACCGAAAGGCTAGACGAACTTCATGTCAGCCTGATGAATGTAAATCTATCTAATCTTTGTCAAAATCTTATCTCTGAAACCTCGGATCTCATATAATCTCTTTTTCCTTTTGCAGCCGTTACAATTTTACCCGCCTTGCAGAGCGAGAGGCTTCCTTCTAGGGTGCTATTAAAAAGGGATAGTTTTGGTTGTAATACATTGGGGCTGTCTCTTATACACATCTAGATGTGTATAAGAGACAGGCATTTTATCTGCTTCAGCTGTGGCTCTGAATTGATCTCTGTGTCTAAATAGAGCTCCATTTCCTGACAACATTATCCACATCTACATGTCCTGGCTCAGACTTCTTGAAGTGGATGTTAACGACCAAGACAAGAAGGTCACGGATCTGGAGCAAAGGGTTCTTCAACTTCAAGAAGAAGCTCAGTTGGCTGAAAGCAACGCTCGCGTCTCAGGAAATGGAGCTGCGGATCGAGGGTAGGAATCAATTCATGGCCACGGCTGAAGCAGATACTAAAATGCTGAAGGAATTTACGAAGAAGGTCTTCTCCATGGGGTTCACACTGGCCTGTGACCACTCAGTGAAGAACCCTGCTTTGACCTCATACTTATACCGTACAATGGTTCCTGTCTCTTATACACAACGGTCTTCAAGCTCAATTCAAAGCTCCTGCTTCGATTCCCGAAACTTCTGGAGCGACTCTGCTGATCGAGGGTCTGAATCCCGAAGTCGAGGCCGATCCCACAAACCAAGCTTCCACCTCCAATGCCGAGCCTTGTTTTTCTGATGCTCGGTGGACGTAATTTTTGTAATAGTTAGGAACTCTTACGTAATAGTTAGGAACTTCTCTTGTAATAGTTCGGTTTTTATTTTATTTTATGAAATTGCTAAGTTTGGATAACTCGTCTTCTTGATAAGAGCCTCCATTCTTTGCTTCGGCTTTTACTGCTCTTCAATTTCTTTATTTCCTACATTTCAAACAAAAGTTTTATGATATAAGTAGGTAAACAACTTTTCATGTTTAAGCATTCCAACATAAAAAATTGTCTGAGGAATCCTTTCACTTCGAGCTTAGGCCCTGTTCGGACGCTTCTGGGCTGTGACAAAAGGACCAAGCTTGACTCCTTATATTTGCCTTAGCCACTTAATTTGAGTCAGGCTTTCCAAAGTCCCAAGAGTAATGTTTTGCTTCACCAGGTCACTCAAGAATCTTTGCAGATCGGAAACTCTTGCATGTCATTTTGCATAGAGGGATCACTTAGTTTCTACCCTTGGGAAAGCTGTCATTCGGTTCCCTCATTGAAAGGATTTAACATCCTGTCAACGGCGCTTACCCTGTCTCTTATACACATCTAGATGTGTATAAGAGACAGCCCTCAGTTGGCGCGACTTTGTTTTTGCTTTGGGGGGCTACTAAGCCTCTACCCTTGAGGAGGGACTGCTAAGCCTCTGCCCTTGAGGTGGGACTGCTAAGCCTTCGCCCTCAATCATTTGCTTTTTTGTTCAACTGAATCCGAAACTCTTAGAGTTGGAGCAGTTCGAACATCTGACTGTGCCTTGTCTGAACCTTTGAGGGTTGGCATGGCTTTGTTTTTGCTTGGGGGGCTACAATGCCTCTGTCCTTGAGGGGGGACTACTAAGCCTCGGCCTTCAATCATTAAATTTTTTGTTCAATGTACATTTGAAACTCTTAGAGTTGGAGCAGTTATAAGATCTGACAGGTGGAAAAGGGACCTTCATTATATTCCTTGATAATATTTTTTTAAATTTACAATGTTCCACATTCTAGGAACAAGATCCCCTCTCATATCTACCAACTTGTAATAGCCCGAAGTGTGAGCTTCTATTACACGATAGGGTCCTTCCCAATTTGGATCTAACTTTTTAGTCCCCTCTTACACGGTTTGCCTCATTTTTTTAAGCACTAGTCTCCTGGCCGTAGATACCGATGCTTGACCCTGGTGTTGTAGTGCTTAGCCATGACTTGCTTATACTTGGCTTCCCGAATGGATGCATCCAACCTCTTCTCCTCAAGTAAATCTAAGTTAGCTCGCAGGGCCTCATGATTGGATTCCAAATCACACAAGGATACTCGAACCAAAGGTAGCCCAATCTCTGCAGGGATAACAGCCTCAGACCCGTAGGTCAAACTGAATGTTGTATTTCCATTAGCCGTTCGAGGTGTGATCCTGTTTGCCCATAGGACACTAGGCAATTCCTCAACCCAAACACCTTTGGCTTTTTCAAGTCGGATCTTGAGTTCGATCAGCAAGGTTCGGTTGCACACTTCAGTCTGTCCATTGGCTTGTGGGTGGGCGACCGAGGTGAAGTGTTGTTTAATTCCAAGGTTGGCGCAGAAACTCCTGAAAGGTTCTCCTTCAAATTGTTTCCCATTATCAGAAACGAGTACGGCAGGGATACCGAACCGACAAACAATGCCTTTCAAAAGAGGCTTTCTATATGTTTTGTATACATTTGGGCGGAGGTTGGGCCTCAATCCATTTAGTGAAATAATCGACGGTAACTATTAAGAACTCAAACTTGCCAACTCCTCTAGGAAGTGGGCCTAAGATGTCGATTCCCCACTGAGCAAACGACCATGGGTTTTGAATAGGAACCATATCTGAGCCAGGTCTTCGGGGTATTGGTGCGTGTATCTGACACTGATGACACCCTCACAGACAGGATTTGCAACCGATGGGACCAATAATAAATGTACTTATGAAAAAGTAGATGCCGAAGACAAAACGAGCCTTGAAGGATCCTCGGGAAGCATCTTGTTATTCTTGTAATTTATTATGGGTCCCATCCAATCGAGATCCGTTTAAACACATGAGAACGCAGGTTAGTCAACTAACCTGCGTTCTCATAGTTCTACCAAAATCTCTTTTGTTAAATGCGAGTATATTACTGAGGCTAGTTTTGATAGAGTATCGGCATGTGTGTTTCTGGTTCGAGCAATTTTAATGATGTCCACTTTTTTGAATTTTCCAATCCAGTTTTGGACCTCGGTTAGATATCTTTTCAAAATCACTCCACGAGCTTCATAGTTTCCCAGGCTTTGATTTATAACGAGCTGAGAATCTGAATGGATCTTCAAGGTTCGGGCACCCATCTGGTGGGCCATTTCCATCCCACAGATAAGGGCCTCATAAAATTGAGTTTTGTTGTTGGTTGCCTTGAATACGAATATGAGGGCATAAGTAAGATAGTCCCTTTCTGGAGATCGGATTATTATCCCTGCCCCGGCTCTGGACTCAAAGCTCACGAAGCTCCGTCAACATGAAGCTCCCATGGAAGATCTTCTCTTATTTCTTGTTCCCTTGCAGGATCAGTCACCTTGATAAGGTCAATCTTCTCGATGTCACAGCTTTCTGCAATGAAATCTGCCAAAGCCTGAGCTTTGATTGCGGTCCGAGGCCTGAATTCTATGTCAAACTCAAACAGCTCTACCGACCACTTTAGCATTCGGCCGAAAGCATCTGGTTTTTTCAAGATATTTTTCAAATGAATGTTGGAGACAGGTTATTATTTTGTGACCATGAAAATAAGGCCTCGCTTCGAGCCGACACTACCAACGAAGGCGCATTTTAATGGAGGTGTAGTTATTCTCCGGACCTTGAAGCACTTTGCTTACAAAATACAAAGGACATTGGTTACCCCTGCTCGTCTTGCCTCAAGAGAACCGAGCTGACTACTGGTTCGGCAATCGAGATATACAGGTATAGCGGTTCTCTTTTTTGTGGAGAAGCGAGCTTCGGTAAGGTACTCAAATATTCTTTAAGCTCTTCAAAAGCTTTAGAAGCTTTTTCGGTCCATTGAAAACCCTCGGTCTTCTTTATGACTCGGAAGAATGGCAAGCCTCTCTCTGCTGATTTGGACAAGAATCAATTTAGGGCAACCATTCTACCGGTTAGTCTTTGAACCTCCTTCACCGAGTTGGGAGTTTTCATATTAATTATGGTTTGCACCTTTTCAGGGTTCGCCTCGATTCCTCGGTGAGAGAGAATAAATCCCAAGAATTTCCCGAGGGGATCCCAAATGTACATTTTTTGGGGATTCAGCCTCATTTGGATGGATCTTAATGTCTCAAATGTTTCCCTGAGATCTTCCAGGGTTTCCCTCATATGTTCGGCTTTTGACCACGATGTCATCAATATATGCCTCCATGTTTCATCCTATTGGGACTTGAAGGTTCTATTGACAAGGCGCTGATAGGTAGCTCCGGCGTTTTTGAGTCAGAAGGGTATCGTAGTGTAGCAGCACACTCAATATAGATTTACTCTTCATCTTCTCTAGCCTGTATATTCTACATCTGGATTGAATGCATCTAGAAAATGTAGAATGTACAATCCAGGGTCTGAATCTACTCGTATCGATCTGGGGTAGGAGAACTGTCCTTTGGACAAGCTTTATTAAGATCGGTAAAATTTTGGCATATTCGCCAAGAAGAGTCTGGTTTTGTTACAAGGACGGGATTATAAAGCCGGTGGGATACAATACTTCTCTAATCAATCCGGCTATCAAGAGTTTATCTACCTCGACTTCGATTATTAAGTTGCGCCCTGGACCGAAGAGGAGCTTCTTCTGTTTCACTGGTTTGTATGTCGGATCCACTCCGAGTTTGTGCCAATTGATGAAGCTAGAAAGTGATTCTAGGAGGAGAGAGAAAGTGGAGGAGCTGAATGTCAGAAGTGTCTCTGATTATTTGAATTCCAATCCCTTTTTAATAGCACCCTAGCCCCTTGTTTATAGAATTACATAAGGAGGCATAAGCCGCTAACCCTTCACTAGTTAATTTGAAGCTAAAGTACATGATTGCCCTTAATGAGGCGGCCACGTAGGCACTTCTAGAACAATCTAGATAATAATGTTGTGTGTTATTATTCCACATCATCGTTAGACAACTAATTGGACTTCAAAACTTTCATCATATTTCGACTTCAAAATCGGTTGGCAAAATAAATCAGTTAACAAAAATCAATCGCCAATTAATTTTGTATTTGATTAACCAAATTCATCTTTGAGTGATTTGGGCTAATTGACATTAGACTGAAATTTTGTATACAAAACATATACAAATGTGCAATTGAATTTATTCATTCTATGTTACAGTTACAAATATAATGTATAAGCCCGATAATAGATATAATTCTTGTAATATTTAAGTTGCAAAATATATAAAAGAAGGCCTATTTTCAATTTGTGAATTTGGGTAGTGATTAATTGAATTAAAATATTATCAACTATTTTTGTATTTATTAAATGAATTCAGGAATTAGTTTAATCAATTTTTGACCAAAATTAATAAATAAAAAAAACCCAATTTAATTCTAAATGGGTTGACAATTTGGTTAAATGCATATATGCTCACTCTTATTGTTAGGGACAGTGCTAATTACTGCTTTGAATATTAATTACAAAAATACCCTTATAATACTAACCGGTTTACCTATCAGATTTTTACCTATCAGAATAGTCCAAGAAGGGTATTGTTTAGAAGATAAGGAGCCAAGAAAACGAAGACTTTTTAACAAATTTTTAACTAAAAATATCATAATTCCACCATATCAAGTATCCAGTTATCTAAGCGGTACCCCATTCGATTTAGTTACTCGATTCATATACATAGGCTACTCGGTAATGGCTGTCTCTTATACACATCTAGATGTGTATGCCCGTTACCTAATAGATCGGATACCTACTACATGAATACCCCTACGTTATCTACATTGCAGCACAAATAACTCACATGGCACTATTCCGTAATTACTGGGGTTGTTGTTAGATATCGGGATCACCCAAAATTAAGTTCTCAAATAGAGAAGATAATTAAATTGATAACACAAATTTCTACTTTAATATAAACGTGTTAATATTAAAGTAATCACTCATAATGAGAACACGCACAAACAATACAACGCTTTATTTGAGCAAACACTGAAATTTTACTACAAACTGAAAATTGAAGACTCAACTAAAAACTCTAAGTAAATAACTTAGAGTTTAATTATTGAACTCTCAAACTAGAACTTGAACTTGGGATGCATAACAATTGAAGAAATGCAACCTATTTATAATAGTGAATTCTCCGACAATGGACAACATTTTTCTTCATTCATTTAATGCTCAACCATGTTTCATATTTGAAAATATTGCATGATCTAGCCACCCCTAGAAAAGATTTTGAAAATATATCCCACATACCTAAGTTGCCAATTTCGAAAGCTTAAAACATAGAAACAAGCCACAAAGTTTGACAATGAATTCTACCTAATCTTCATAGCTCACATTTGATGACTCGACACTCTTTGATTAATAAGTTGTGCTGCCATTTTCAATACTCCCCCTCAGCACAAACTTTCCTTGTAGTCATACCGAGCAACTCTCTGAACTTTATAAATTTGACAGGAGTCAAACTCTTGGTAAATATATCAGTAACTTGATCATCTGTGTTGACATATTTCAAATCAATTTCATCCTGCAACACTTTTCCACGAACGAAGTGATAATTGTACCTCAATATGCTTTGTTCTTGCATGAAAAACTGGATTCTCAGCTATGCGTATCGCTGACTGGTTGTCACAGTATAGTTGAACCGAGTCATCAGTTGTTTGGTGTAAATCCTTCATAAGTTGCACTAACCATGTGCTCTCTTGTGCTGCTGAAGCTCTACCCTACCTTTCTTGTAAAACATACCATAGTCAATGGTCCCTTTGACATATCTGAGGATCCGACGTACAGCTTCCATGTGTGGCTTCTTTGGATTTTGCATGAATCGACTCACGACCCCAACTGCATATGATATGTTAGGTCGGGTCAAAGTGAGATAGATTAAACTCCCTGAAAGATACTGTCCGACCATGGTAGCATCCTCTAGGTCTTTGCCTTAAGGAAAGCAATATCTAACATTGACTTCCATTGGAGTTGAGATTGGTTTACAATCGAGCATGCCAAATTTCTCTAACAAATCTTTAACGTACTTCTTTTGACACAAGAACAAACCTTCATTGGTCCTATCAATTTCAAGACCAAGAAAGTGTTTCAATTCTCCAAGTTCTTTCATCTGGAACCGTACAGACAAGTTTCCTCTGATTTGGCGAATCTCATCTTCATCATCACCTGTAATGATGAGATCATCAACATATACAAGAACAATAGCTAACTTTCTTTCAGTGTATTTCTACGAACAAGCTAGAATCTGCTGGTGCCACAACATATCGACTTTGAAGTAAGAATTTAGTTATCTTGCCATACCATGCTCTCGGTGCTTGCTTTAATCCATACAAAGCCTTTTTCAACTTACAAACGTAACCTGGTCGGACCATATCTTCAAACCCCTGTGGTTGCTCCATGTAGATGTCTCGATCAAGCTGTCCATGTAGAAAAGCGTTCTTGACATCCATCTGCCAGAGCTTCCATGACTTGCTAGCTGCAAGTGCTAATAAAACTCGAACAATGGCCAACTTTGTCACCGAGCTAAACGTTTTATCATAATCTAGCCCATACTTCTGCGAAAAGATCACGAGCCACAAGGCGAGAGTTGTATCTTTCAACTGAGCCATCTAGACGAGACTTAACCATGTAGACCCACTTACAAGAGATAGGTTTGACATTTCTTGGGTTTGATAGAAGATCCCAAGTTTCGTTTTGTTTGAGTGCCTGAATCTCCTCCTCCATAGCCTTCTTCCACTCAGTGCTTTGAGCCGCCTCCTGATAAGTAGATGGTTCAACAATACCATCATCTTCTGTCAAAGCAGCATTAGCATGCCTGAGATTTGGCTTTCTCTGTCTCGTTGATCTGCAAAGTTATTCCAGAGAAATGTCACCAACTTCTATTTAAAATTATATTGACTTTATCTTTCAGAACTGAAATTCGAGTATGCATTCACGCTTAATTCAATTAATAATGTATGTGAATTCACATCAATACTTACCACATCTTGTGTTGGTAAGAACTCTATCTCTTCTTGGCTCACTTCATCTTTTGTGGTTAGTTGATCATCTGATCTGTCTAGCAATTTTTCCTCCATCTCTTTTGAATTTGGTAGGACTGTTGCCTGTGGTGACCACCAAGATATTGCCTCATCGAATACCACATTTCGTGAGACATAGCACTTCCCACTTATAGGATCAATGCATCTCCAACCCTTTCGTTGATTATCATAACCTACGAATATACATCGTACGGCTTTCTATATTTGTCGAACTTGCTCCGAAAGTGATCTGGAATGAATACATAACACACACATCCAAATACTCTAAAGTGAGTAACATTGGATTTAACATTCCACAACTTCTCGAACGGAGAAATAAATTCAAATTTGGTTTGAGACAGTCTATTAGTGACATGGACTGCCGTTTTCATGCATTTTGCCCAAAAACGTGGAGATACTTTTTTGGAATGTATCATACTCCTACAAATCTCTGCAAGATGTTGATTCTTCTATACAGCTACTCCATTTTGTTGGGGCGTACTTGGGCAAGTCAACTGTCGCCTTATCTTGTGATCTTGCAAGAATCTAGTGAATTCATTTGATATGTATTCAGGCCCGTTGCCCGTGCGTAGGTTCACTTTTCAGTTTGGTAAGTTAAATACTCAGTGTTTTCCTTGAGCTCTTTGAACTTGTTCAAGGCTTCAGATTTTCCTTTATGAAATCAATCCAAAAAAATCTAGAAAAGTCATCAATAAACGTAATCATGTACCTCTAATCAATGCTGAAGGGACCTGTCTCTTATACAGTATTGGTAATGCGGTAACTTACATGCCCTAATCTAGCTTGCCAAAGATTAGCTATCTCATTCTTTCTTGCCTTATCAACATAGGCTTCTTTTGCAGACATCACGTACATGATCTCCATCCGTTTCCCTTGCATTATTGATGTACCTGTTATCTTCTTATTTTGATACACACTAACTTCATCTGGTCCGAACAATACAAAATTGCCGGAAGCTGTTAGTTGAGAAACCGACAGCAAATTTTTCTTCATTCCAGCTATGTGGTAGACATGTTGCAATTTCACCTGGTGAGAATTGTATCTAGGTAATATACTCGCATTGGTTTACCAATATGAGTAATTGGTAACTTGGAATTGTCAGCTATGACCACCACTCGACCTCCTTTGTACTCTGTCAAGTTTGTTAGCTGTCTTTTGTCCTCGGTCATATGATTTGAGCACCCAAAGTCAATAATCCAATCAACATTATAATTAATATGAGGGGTATTTACTCTTGTAAGTGTTAACTCATCTTTTTGGTTAGTGGTGCAACAAAATGCACACTCTTCAACTACAAAGAATACTTGTACATCCCTTTAACAGTTACCCGACTTCATCATTAGTGGTCACTTTAGATGTAGAACTGTCTAAAGCTTCCTCATTGGCAAGTAAACTTTCCAACTCTACTAGAGTTGGTTCCTTGGCCCATCCTCAGGTAGCAATGATAAGTCCTTTGAATTCTGGCCTTAAACCATGTGTAATAATTCTCCTCGTCCTCGTTTCTGTTATAGCATTTTGAGGATCCAATTTGGATATTTCATCACAAATTGATTTAACCTTCTAGAAATACTGACCTACTGTCATATTTGCTGTGAAATAGACAGTAATTCATTCTCGAGCTTTTGGAGCTTTGCATCATTGGTTTTTGCAAACAATGACGAAAGAGTGTCCCACGCCTCCTTCGGTGTCTTGGCGTCTTTGATCCGATGCAACAAGTCATCTTCTATAGCCATTGCCAAAGCATACATAGCTTTACCGGCTTTAACTTTCCACTTCTTAAGTGGCTCTGCTTTCGTTGGTGGTATTGTATCATCTCAACCGACAATAATCCACAAGTAGGACCTATCCAAGTAAGTAGAATTTCATGCAAGTACTCCAGGAACCGTAGTTGTTGGAATTGATACTTAATTTATCAATATTTCCAACTGAGATTGAAACCTCCGCCATAGTCAACTTTATATGGTTCAAACCACAACCTATGTGTGATATAAAAATTCACAGTATTTAACTGTACTTTTGGAGAATCTCCTTTGGTGTACCTGCAAATAAAGATTCAACAAGAACGGGTTCAGGATAATCTCGCTCTGATACCAATTTGTTAGATATCGGGCCCAAAATTAAGTTCTCAAATAGAGAAAATAATTAAATTGATAAAACAAATTTCTACTTTAATTTAAACGTATTAATATTAAAGTATTCACTCAGAATGATAACACTCACAAACAATACAACTCTTTATTTGAGCAAACACTGAAATTCTACTAGAAACTGAAAATTGAAGACTCAACTAAAAGCTCTGAGTAAATAAGTTAGAGTTTAATTATTGGACTCTCAAACTAGAACTTGAACTTGGGATGCATTACAATTGAAGAAATGCAACCTATTTATAATAGTGAATTCTCCGACAATGAACAACATTTTTCTTCATTCATTTAATGCTCAACATGCTTCATATTTGAAAATATTGCATGATCTAGCCACCCTTAGAAAATATTTTGAAAATATATCCCACATGCCTAAGTTGCCAATTTCCAAAGCTTAAAACATAGAAACAAGCCACAAAGTTTGACAATGAATTCTACCTATTCTCCATAGGCCGCATTTGATGACTTTGATTAATAAGTTGTGCTGCCATTTTCAAGAGTTGTTGGGTCTATAAATATGTACTTATTCCTTTGGCTTATCATAGCATTGGTCCTAGTAAACAACACTCAATTAAGTTCAATCCACCTCTAAGTAGCAGAACATGGCCTCAACTGGTTCAGCTGACCACTTGAAAAATCAGCGTGAAATTATCCGCCAATTAGCTGATTTTCCTAAAAACATTTGGGCTGATCGAATCTCTCAACTCTTTTACTCCCGATAAACAGGTTATATATATTTGCTTTCCAATTACCATGAGTTCCCGGTTGACCTCTTTTTTTTGTGACATAAACACGTAATTTACAGGGGCATGGAAATGTTATTTCTAGACTATCAAGGTGTTTTTTTTCCTGTTTAATTTTTTTTTTTTTTTTAAAAATTCTCGATTTCAAAGGAAAATGAAGAGGATTAATTTCACAATCTCATTCGAGAAATATTTCTTTGGTGTTTTTAGGGATATGACATGCATGCAAAAGAGATTGAAATGTTAAAGGAGGAAGTGACGAGAATGCTTTTGACGACCGAAAAAAGCATGATGGAGAAATTTGAACTTATAGATAAAGTAGAACGACTTGGTATCTCGTATCACTTTGAGAACGAGATTGAAGACCAACTACAAGAACTTTTCAATCTGTGTGCCAACTTTGAAGAGTATCCAAATTATGATTTGTACTCTGCAGCACTTCAATTTCGACAATTCAGGCAACATGGTCAAAGTCAATTTAATATTTCTTGTGGTAGGTGATTTCCGTCCTATTGAATTCTCTGATTCAAAATTGTGAAGTGACAGAGTATTTGAACAGTAACAAGTGAATTTACAAGGATTAATTTCATTTTGCACCACCTACTTTATACCTAATTCTCACTTTACGCCCTCAATTTTGGTTTTTGACACTTTATACTCCCACCTCTCAAATTCATCCTATTTCATTCAAATTTTTAATACCACACTATAAACAACGAAATTTTTGCATTTGCACTCAAAATATTTGTGTGAACTTTTTGTATATCATGTTGAATTTATTGTACATGCCTAAACAGATAAATTTGGTGAGGTGTTAAAAGTTGGAATGAAATGGGATCGAAATTTGAGAGTTGAGAGTACAAAAGTGTACAAAACTAAAACTGATAGTGCAAAGTGACAATCGGGTAACTGTTAAAGGGTGCAAAGTTGCAAAATTATTCCAATTTACAATGAACTATTTCCTGAATAATTTGTGAAAAGCTTTCAGGTATCTTTAACCAATTCGTTGATGCGAATGGTAAGTTTAAGGAATACTTGAGCAGTGATATAAGAGGTCTGCTAAGTCTATATGAAGCTGTTCATCTACGAACACATGGAGACAACATTTTAGAAGAAGCCCTTAATTTCACAACCACTCATCTGACACGGGGAGCGGACAATATGGATCCTACTCTTGCAAAACAAGTGAAATATGCCCTTAAGCAGCCACTGTATAAAGGCATCCCGAGATATGAGGCTTGCCGTTACATCTCCATCTATGAGGAAGATGAATCTAATAACAAATTACTGTTAAGGCTTGCCAAACTTGATTACCATCTGTTGCAGATGTTGCATAAACAAGACCTCAGTGAGACATTAAGGTTTGTTTCTTGACATTAACTAAAGAAGTTTATAGTACAATATTTTGGTGCAAGTTGAGGTCCACTTATTCTTAGTAAGATAATTCACTAGCAACTGTATTATAAAGGGTAATTCATTTTGCATCAACCCTTAATTTATCACTATTTAGTATATTAACTTTTTTTTGCCCACTTTGCACTCCAACATTTTTTTTAGCCACTTCAATTTAATTGTTAAAAATTTCGGTCATTTCAGTGTCTTCCGTTAACTTTTAGATTAAAGTGGCAAGTAATTAAAACACTAAGATATAAATATATCTAAAATAAAATTCGGGGTATACACGTCAAGCATAAGTTTCAAAATTTTTATACTTATTTTTCCTCTTCATTTTGACCATCAATTTCGCATGCAACAGTAAAAAACATTGCAAGTTCATTCAAGATTTCCTATAATATACCCATTACGAGATTGAATCTCATTTTTCAAAAAATTCTAGATTTGCATGGATAATTCCTTAACCACAGTCTTATTTTGTTATACGGTTAATTGACTCCTTTGACTTCAAAGTTGATACCATTTGTCACAATACACCCGAACCTTTTTGTACAACTTTGCACCTTAATTTGTTTTCTTGCCTTTCAAGATGGTAGAACAGATCCACTAAACTAATGGAATCTCTTAATGTTTGCACTATAGTGGCAAGAAAAGAAGAAAAAATTAGGATGCTAAGTGGTTTGTCTTGTAAACTGAATTACTTTCATTACCCAAATTGTATTGAACCCTAGTTAACATCTAATTATCTTCTTTTTGCAACATCCACTAATGAGTTTTTTCACCCTAATGGATTTACAAAAGTTCTAATACCAATGACAATTTCTTAAAGCCAGTAAAAGTTAAACACTATTACTTATTTTCAACTTTCTTCCAATAATTACATCAATTTTCTTGGTATTTTCCCATATTCCTCATATAAAGCTGCAGACAGCTTTGCTCAAATGAACCTAATTGAAAATCATTTTACCGTCGAGTGTAAAGCCTGCGGAATCTATTCAAAACTTTGATGCATATATTAAAAATTAATGACGTAAAGCATTGATGTATGTGTTTGTGTAACTTTTGTTTGCAATTGTTCCTGATGATACAGGAGGGGAAAGGAATTGGACATTGTATCAAAAATTCCTTATGCAAGGGACAGATTTGTGGAATGCTGCTTTTGGGCTATTGGAACCTTTTATGAACCTCAGTACTCTCTTGGTCGAAGGGTTTTAGCTCAAGTACTAGCATTTATTGCTATAATTGATGATACCTACGATGCCTATGGCACTCTTGATGAACTTAAAATTCTCACAGACGCAGTGGAAAGGTATACGCATTAGCTCCGTATCCAAGAATAATAAAATTGATGTAATTTAGAATATCAATGCCAAAAGGACAGGGAACTCAAGGGTAAGAGATCACTTAATTGGCTATCCAATTATAGGACAGAAAATTAAACACATCATTACACATGATTAGATAAATAATCGAGATATGGAGGGAACGAAAAATAGAAAGAAATCAAAGATACCGGATCATACTGACCGAATATATAATAGTTCTGTTGGTCCCAAAGAGCAACCTAAGAGGGGGGTGAATTAGGTTGTATCTAAAACAAACCTTTTTATGTGCTTAATAGAAATTCAAACTTTATGCACCAAATAAAACTTAAGCACAAATGAATACAATAGATATTCAACAATTTAAACTTAAAGAACAAATAAGAATATTGAGATTAAGAGAATTAAACCAAATCTCCCAAGTTTATCAAAGTTGGAGCTTACAACCACAAAGAGTTTCTTACAAGGCAACTACCAAGTTCTCAACTTGAAGTTTAGCCACTAAAAGTCTCTTCAAAGTAGGTGAGACAATAATCTCTTGTACACAAATGATGATCACTCTTGCTCACACTAATTTCCTTTAGTTGAGCCAAGAGTTTTACACTCACAATCTCTCTTTGTTACAATTGTTATCTCTCCACTCTTACACTTGAAAAACTCTTACACTTGTTGCTAAACTCTTCTCACAAAACTACCTACACTATTACAACACTTGTACCCACTATTTCTCCCAAATAGCTCGAGTATTACTTCTAATCAATGTAAAAGTCTCTTCATGTTTAATTCAGGTTAAGGAGTATTTATAGTTGTCCAAAATCTGCTTCTAACAACTTTTTAACGGCTATTTAAAATTCTATAACTAGCCGTTGGACCTTTGGACGGCCGATCGGCAAGTATCGTCCGACGAACTAGCCGTTGGACCGTTCAAGCGCCATGCTAAACCCGCATCCGACATTGCATCCGTTCTCGAGACTCTTATACACATCGAGATGGGTATAAGAGACAGTATATATATTGTGAAAATTACCCATGTAATTTATATTTAATATAAAATACATGCATAAATATTAATTATGAACTCAATACTTTTGGATAATTTTAAAAAAGATGTGTATAAGAGACAGCCATTTACGTCCGTGGAGTCTTCTAGTTGTTTTGTTCGGACAATCGATTTGCGTCCGAATCTACCTATTTTTCTGCACACTTGTTTTCAAACCATTAGTACAATTTGGTCATCATCAAAATATGATTAACAAAATTGGGGTTCAACAAGTTCTTGACACATAGTATGAATATAGACATGACTGTGTTCCACCTAGTTATGAAATCAAATTATTAGTTATTATATCATGTTATTACATAATATTCCAATTCTTGCTTATTATTTCAAATTATTACCTATTAGTTGAAGTTATTACTAATTATTATTTTTTTAATGCTTTTTAGTACAAATGTTTACATATTAATATTTCAATTTATTTGTCCAAGTAATTTTTAATTTTATTCTAAGTTAATATTTATTAGCACACGATATTCCTGGTTTGATTCAAAATTATTAATTATTAATTAATCTATTACTTATTAGTCAAAAGAAGAAAATTGCATAAGTGTTATAGCATTTAATATAACAAATTAGTCTAATACTAAAAGTATTATTTATTAGTCCAATTTAATTTTTAAATATAAATTTTTATTTATTAGTCCAAGAATAAATATTGAAATTTTATTAGAAAAAAAAGTCATTTCAAATGTCAAAAATTTTTTAAAAATTGAAAAATACGGTCTAGTCAACAGGCCAACTTGTTGGTTGGCGGATTTTGTCAAACTATCTCAAGGGCGGGCCATGGGTATATTATACCAGTCATAGCCGGTTGATCTAGATATTGGAAGAAAGTTGACTTATAAGTACTTAGCTGTTACAGTAGGAGTGACAAACTAACATGTCTCTAGAACGTAATACATCACTTTTCTTTTGTGTGTGCGTGTGTATATATATATATATATATATATATATATATATATATATATATCTTATACACATCTAGAAAAAAGACCAATTTAGTTTCTTATCTTAGGAATATCGACCAATTTGATCCTTCATCTTTACAAGAATTAAAAATTTAAGGCTTGTGACTAGACTATGGACTAGATTGATGTGCACAACCCACGTAATAATCCGTGGACGTTAAGTTTTGTTTGATGCGTTGTTGATAAGTTCTATTACTTTGTCCACAATTTCCATCAGATAGTCTTAAATTGTTATATTTCTTAGAGTTGCTCTCTTATACTACATCTATCATGGCGGCGTATAACTAGCACAGAAAGGGGTGTATGGCGGCGTAAAAAAGAAACTAAATTAGTCTTTTTTCCTATATCTATACATATATATATGTGTGTGTGCTAGTTGATACGCCGCCATACACATGGTTACCTAATGAATATAGTAACTGACAAATTTTGTGCATGGTTATTTAATTGTTTAGTCATTCTGCGCTAGGGACTTTGCTCTTGCCATGGGATTGACAAAAAAAAAGGAAGTGCTAAAGTGCAGATTCAATCTAATTTGCGCTCCTGATCTTATGTTTTATTATGTGTCAATTTCCTTTCTTATATTCTAGATATTTACTATGAGTTTAAAGTAAGATAGGATCATCCTAAATAGTGGGTTTGTTAGGCAACCAATAAAAACTTTCCACCTCAACATTATTAATATAAACCAAACTCCCCTCTCTCTTCCCCTTTCGGTTTTTAAACGGGTCGGATCTAGTATATTCAGATTCGGATTCGATTAATATAATCGGATTCAGATCCGAATCCGGACGGGTCTACAAAAGTAGATCCATACATCCGGATCTGTCGGGTCTTGTCGGATCCGGATCCGGGTCTGGATAATTTTTTTTAAATTATATGTAAAACTATTACCACTTATAGAATTTTCTCTTTTTTTTTAAAATTATACAAAAGTATTGAGTTCATAATTAATATTTATGCATGTATTTTATATTAAATATAAATTACATGGGTAATTTACACAATATATATATATATATATAGAAAATAACACTAATGTACAATAATTTTATTATATATTAAATATTTTAATCGAAACCGGGTCTTAATAGGATCGGATGTGTATAGATCCACAGCCGACCCGTCTCTTATACACATCTAGATTTATTATTTCCTCGTTCCCACAACCACCACCACCCCTCTCCTCCCCTTAAAATTAGTTTTTCCGCCCATCCTCTTATCACTTTTCCATTTCCCGCAAATCCTTTCTCCCTATTTTTTTCTTTTTTGAAAAAATAGCAAAAAGTTGTGAATATTATCTACAATTCTTTGATTTTATTTAGCGTTAATTTGGATGTTAAAACGGATTCAAAATGGTTAAGTCTATATTTTGGATTGAGTTATGGAGATTTCTTATAGATCTGGGTTGTTTTTTGGAGATTTGTTGGTGATAGTGTCATTGTTGAATTGTTAATATTATTAAATCAGGACGTTATCGATGCATGATCGGTGGTTATTACAGTCTGGGTTGAGCACAGCGATAGTAGTGCTGGAGGGATACTGTGGAGTTTACGTGAAGAATTATTAAAAAAACCAAAAAACACATATTTTGGAAATTTGGCTACGTGGCAGCCTAGGAGAATGCATCCTAACTCATCCGTATATACCTTAAGGTGCTGTATACTAATTTACTATATGTGTTGTGAACTTATATGTATTATTATGTTTGAACTCACATAACAGGTATATAAGATGTGAGATTGAATATTATTGCATAGGAACCTGTTGCCCTTATTTGTATTGATATAGGAAAATTCACATTGTTCTTAGGTGGGATTGCATTGGGATCGATCAACTCCCAGAGTACATGAAGACATCCTACTTGACACTTCTGGATTATAATAAGGAGCTTGAGGAAGATTTTGCTAAAAAACAAAGGACCTATGCATTCGACAAGTATAAAAAAGAAGTATGGCACCACTTTGCTAAGACCTCTAAATATTTGATGTAGTAAAAGCATAATATTTTCTTTTATAACTTACTTATTGAACTTTTTAGTACCTTGACTGAGCTGTACTAATAACGTTTCCATGCATTCATTGGTTTTAATCAGTGGAAACGATATATGAGTGCAAGCTTCACACAGTCAAAGTGGTTTCTTAGAAGCGAACTCCCATCTTTCTTATATGCTGATTACATGATCATTGCTCTGATCACAAGCGCATACTATCTAGTACCAGCAGCAGCTTTCTTGGGTTTGGACAGTGCCACTGAGGATGTGATCAATTGGATGTCAACTAATCCTAAACTTTTTATTGCTTTGACGAAACATGCGCGATTGCTTAATGATGTCGGAAGTTACAAGGTCTGAGTTTGTTGTGGCATTTGTTGGTAAAATGAACTTAGATTTAACCAAGTCGCATAATTTCTAAAACAAATAACTCATTAACGTAGTATCATGCTATACACTCAGACTTTTAATAAGTAATATTTTATTGAAATTCCCATTTTTTTACATCAAAAGTTTAACCCATTTAATTTGTTCTCGTTTCAAGATTGAGAAGGAAAGGGGAAGTGGCACAGCAATTGAATGCTACATGAAGGATTATAATGTATCTGAGCAAGAGGCAATGAAGAAGTTTGAAGAGATGACTGAAGATGCTTGGAAGGATATGAATGAGGAAATCTATGAGGCCAACTAGCATGCCAAGAGAAATTCTCAGAGTGCTTCTTAACCTGGCACGGGTATGTGAAGTCGTTTACAAGCACCGTGGAGATGGATTCACTAATCCACGCGATCACATAGACAGACATATCATTGCGATGCTCATAGATTCCGTCTATGTTTGAGTTGATAAAGGGCTAGTTTTATGCTTGCTTGCTTGCTTGGAATGGAACTGGCCTACTAGTGCAGTATGAATTAAGAAGTGTGTTTCAGTTTTCGCCCCCCTTCTTCTGTTGAAACATGATGATGTATGTTATTTGTACTCCTACTGTAAAATGTAAGTTGAATAAGTCGTGCAAGGAATGATTTCCTTGGGAAGGGGGATTTCCTTTTACTGTAAAATTATAATCAAAATTATGCATGCAATCTAAATAATTGAATGTTGTTTATGAACCTTTTATCCAATGTTTGAATGGTTTTTATGAACCTTTTTATGGATTGAATGTTGTATAATCTTAACCCCTATAGAAAACCACAAATATAATATTATTTGATATATCACTGACACATCACTAAATCCGATAAAAATTACCAAAAATCAAATTAAGAATTTAAATCAAGAGTTAAAAATTTAATTTAATTCTACAACGTAAATTGATCTCCACAAGTATTTTTGAATTGTGGTATCGTGAACAGTTTCAATCTTTTAAGGGATTGAATTCAAACAGGGCGAGCATAGAGCTTCCTTTCATTTCTTGTTTAATGTGATTTCAAAAAGCCATCTCACACAACTTAAAATCCACTCTTGTTTAGCAAATTTTATTTCAAATAGAGTTTTAACTCCAATGAAGAAATATACTCCAGTAAAGTTCTAGTTTAATTAAAGTAAACCGAGAAGTCAGTGGGATAAATTTTCGTTGGCTGAAGAAGATGATGTGGCGGTCATAAGGGATTCTGGCAGTGATGATCAAACTAAAAGTCGTGGTTCAAAGAAGCAGTATTGATCGCGGTGGCTGTGATGTCCCGTACACTCACGTTAAAAATAAGAGGAGATATTATATTATTTATAATATCTTGAATTATGATCTATTAACAATTTGACTTAACCATTTTGAATCCGTTATTTCTACTCAAAAGTTGTTGGGCTAACTCAAACTCGTGGTATTATAGTTGGTATCCAAACGAATCTCATGTGGTCTCTGCACAATGTGAGATTGGATTAGTAGTATTCGATTGTGATCTGCAGATGTACGTGACATCTTATTGGGTTCCAACTTGGCATCACAAGGATACAAAACCTAAAGGAGGGTGAATGTAATTCCTTGTCCCAAATTAGAAGTAAGAGGAGAGATTATATTGTTTTTAACACATTAGGTTATGCACTATTAACAACTTGGTTTAAGTATTTTTAACATGTTGCTTTCGTTCAAAACTTATTGGACCAGCCTAGATTTGGCATGTTACAGTATCGGATATAAATTTGTCCACAATCACAAAAAGCAAGGTAAAAACTATAAATAGTTGCTTGTGAGATTAGATTTAAAGTATTAACTAGTTAAGTAACTTAGTCCAAATTTTAATATATTTATAAATCAAAACGGTGTTTCAGTATCTGATCGACAAGGATCGTTTCGGATATGACTCGGTTAAATCGACTAAGATTCGACTGAGTCTTTGAACTATACTAGGAGTAGAGGCTCTCTATTTATTAGAAGATCCTTTGTCCAAAGCGTGCGAATTTTTTGCTAATGATTACCACTATTTGAAACATTTGGAATCCACAATCCAGCCTACAAGGTAAACTGTAAGGGTGAGAGTATGATCCTATTTTAGTTTGGGAATAAGATATATCAAAACAATTATTTAGACGGTTCCCCATGGGTTTTAGATGGTTCCTATGGAGTTTTGATAACAAAATATGCTGGTGATATGCAAGTGGATAGGGAATTTTTTGAATGGTCCATTTTATATACAAGTCTTTAAGCTTCCATTTAACAAGATGAACAAAGCAATGGCCATGGTTATTGGCAATCATCCATTATAAAATTCTTGTCACTGCACACCGATGATGGTGGTATGGCATGAAGAAGGTTTACGAGATTAAGGATGGACGTCAACATTCATGAACCTCTAGTGAGAGGTATGAAATTTATGTTTAACAAGGTTGAATACCTAACCTTTTTCAGGTATGAACGGCTATTGAATTTTCGTTATACCTGCAGAAGATTGGGGGCATTTAGAGAGGGAGTGTGAGTTAAGATGGCAAGAATGATTTGATAAAATGAAGTTTATAATTCAAGGATGTGTATAAGAGTTAATATTATCGTAGGTTCACTAGTTCAAGAACTGGAGATCCTCAAGGCAAGGGATCCCAATAGGAGAGGTGGGAGTTTAGGGAACTTACATCCTAGGGATCTGGTGAGGATTAAGGATCTATTTAGAGCAAGGAAATGGGAATGAGGGTGGATTTGAAGAAAGCGAGTTTGTTGGAGAGATCTGGGGATTGGGGTAACCACAATTCAAAAGGAAAAGACTTTTTGAGAAAGGATTGTTTAATAAGGCAGGAGAGTTTAAGGCAAAATTGGTTTCACTGGACTAGGAGCTCGGGCCCAGTGGGGTTGATAATCCCAACTCTTCTAGTGGGTCTAGGATACTTAATGAAGGGCCTTTTCTTAGGAAGCAATCAAAGGTGGGTTAGAATTCAGACTTTTCAGGAGGGAGGGTTGAGAAGGTCAGAAGAATGGAAGGGGTTGCGGTTAAGAGGGAAGTCAATAGCTTTGTTCTGTTGACTTAGGGGTTTTTAGGTTCTAAAGAGCATTATAGTTCGTCCGACATTGTTCAAGGGGCAACAATGAAAGGGAAGTCATTGGGGTTAAAAAGGGAAGTAAAAGGGTGCTTTAGGTTAGGTGGGAATAAAGAAGAGAGTTGGGGGGTAGGGTTTTAATTCTCAATAAGTGGCAAATAGATTATTTCTTATAGATGTTTCTTAGGTATAGATAAACGTTAAACAACATAAAGACATCAACCAACAATCCTCAATCGACAAGGAAGTGAAGGGGAAGAGCTCATCTTGGAATGGTTATTCATTATTCGGACCCAATGCAACAGGCAATTATGCTTTGGAATTTTTGTGTTGTCCAAGGGTAACTTGATGATGTTTTACGTTTTTCTTGCATTTTCATTTAAGATGATGCCATACCTTTTGTTGTTTTATTTTATATTAGCTTATTTGTCATGTTAGTTATGTTTGTTATGTATAGCCTTAAGGGATTAAATTTTTTCCTAACTATCATGGAATCTCATTCCTTGATTTCCTTTGTTTTTCTTGACTTCTTAAAGGGTTTCACGTGTTGCTATTGTTCTAGTGTTAACACCAAGTTTCAACTCGCAATGTGGTTATTTATGACGAGATGTACTATACCAAACGTTCTTCATTCTATAGAAGCTTTCCCTTTCCTTCTTTATACTTTTATCTTCTTTAACATTGAGGACAATATTTATTTCTAAATGTGGGGTGCGGAGTTATTTGGATTTACAATTGGTTGGTGTAGTTTGCTTAATTTTGCTGCAACTTTTCCTTTCATTTGAGAGCTTTTGAGGATTTTTGAAAATTTTTTAAATTTTTTGAAATTTTACAATGCTTAGCATGTCTCGTTGATTTTCTACGTAATAATTTTTGAGCTGACCCATCATGAGTTGGGTGGTTGGTGTTAATATTTTCCTTGAATGCTTGATTTCTAAAAATTCTTGAGCATTAATAGCCATAAAATATTCTATTTTTTATACTTAGAGATTATTATGTATACTCAAGATTTTATTGCATCCCAAAACTTGCTTTCTTATATTTTCAAGGCGACTCTAAGACATTATGCACTCTAAGGAAAGGGAAAGCTTCTATACGTGAGACGGGACATCACAGCCAGTACCTTGTATTGAAAAAATTACCTATCTCTAGATGTGTATTTGAGACAGGAATTTGCAATAAATATAGAGATGAAAGTATCAGTTCTTTCTCTAAAACTCATTTTATCTATCTTTATAAGCTTAATAACTTCTTTTATTTTTCTATCTCAAAATGTCCCTTAGAGTTTTAATGAGCACAATTATTTGTTAAGGGGTAGAAGGTGGTTCAATGAAGGCGAAAAATTATATGAGTATTGGTGTACATTATGGGGCAAGGAGGGGGTATTGGAAAAAATTTTGTGATGAATGCAGGTAATGCCTATCACTAGTACATGCAGTTGTGTGTTTATGGGTAATGCCTATCACTGGTACCTGTATTGGAAACAGACATGAAAAAAATTGAAAATGAATATGAAATATATGTCCAAAAAAATATTGGCGTGATGAATTACATACAACAAGCATTGAGGACTTTTGTTATTTGTTGTATGTAATACCAGTGATAGGCATTACCCATAAACACACAACTGCATGTACTAGTGATAGGCATTACCTGCATCTGAAGTCTTATTTTAATGTGTGACCAACATAAGCTTACAGGAGTAATACCTAGTAAAAATTGTCTTGTGATATCCTTATCCTTTCTTTGTTTAGCCAATACCCTAACCTAACGTTACAATCTAAATGGTCCTACCTGAATTAAATTGATCCTAGACTACACTAGTAGAGAGGTGTAAGAAAAGTGAATTATGGGGTGTTCAAAAAAAATTCTAAGAGTTTGCATGATTTGATCCGAGTGTTTTGAAAATTGAGTTTTTATTGAATAGCTATATTCACACACACATCGGATTAACATATGTCTAGGGTTTTATTAGCATTTGAGCCCGTGAGTTCTTAGATTACTCCTGATGGTGGATCGGTAACCCTTCGACCTGTCTCTGGACAATTTTTGAGATGTGTTGGGTGAATTTTTAATGAGTTTATCTATTTAAATTCTATTTTTGCTTGAGAATGATAAAGAACTAACTTATCTATTTAAATTCTATTTTTGCTTGAGAGCGATAAAAAACTAAGTGCGGGATATTTGATAAACTCATGAATGTCTTAACTTTTATGTATCAATTACCTCAATTTTCATGTATTGCGAGCAATATTTGAATTAATTATGAGATAAATTTTTTATTTTTAGTTTTTGTAGGTTTGGAATCAAAAAATAGTTTAAAAGGGTAAAAAAAAGTTGGAGAAATATTTCAAGAACAAAGTATGCACAAGCGCAGGGCAACATTTGGAAACTATTTGGTACTTTGGTCATAACTCTCTTGTCCAAACTTTGATTTAGAAAATTCAATAAGCGTTGGAAATTGCGCAAAGAGAGAAAGCTACAACTTTCATATTTTGAGTTTTCCCAAATTCTTTCAACATCAAGATCAAAATTGAGGTAGAAATTGAAGTAGTTGTTCTTTGTGTACATGCGCAACCCAAAGCCTGCGCATTTGCGCAAATTCCAGAGAGGAAGATTTCTGAATCTATAAAGCGTGCACATGCGCAAGAATTTGTGCGCATGTGTGAACGATGCAGCGAGTCTCAGCGTAAATTGTAATTTTGCAGCCTTTTTCGTTAGAATTGAACTCCTTTTCGTGGTTTTCTTTGTTTCCATCCTAGTATAGGGAATTTAACCCTAATATCCCTTATAAATACCTTATTAAGGACCATAACACATTAAGTACTATTTATCATCAATTAATACATAATTACTACCAAAAAGTTTATTATTACATTAGCACTGCTAATACTATAAATATAGATGAAATTCAAGTAAAAATACATAAAACATAAAATTTGGGATAATACTATCAAAATACTATGGGTTTTATATTGAGGTAAAATAACTCTATTTACGAAGTTATCACTATTCAAAATTTATATAAATTTATCCTCAAATTTGACACCCATACGACACCTAGTCAAAACAACCTTGAAACTTATTTACGTAGTCAAAAATAGAACTTCCTTCTTTGTACTTCAATTTCATAGCCTATTTTAATAAGAACAACTTGTTATTGGCTTATTTTGAAGTATACAAGGATTCAAACTTCTTCCACAGGGTTTTAGCATGTTTGTCATTAGCAATGTTATTCAAAATATCGTCATTCACCAATTGCCAAATAAAGTTACAATCCATCTCATGCTCAAAAACCCAATCCGAATCAGACAAAGATTCAGGTTTATCATCAGAGAACACAGTTCGGTATTTCTTCCTAAATAATAAATCTTTCATCTTTCCCTTCCATTTATACTAGTTAGAGACATTCAATCTGATCATCCTACTATAATTGGGTTCCATATTTAATGCAGAAGAAATTCTGAGAAGATATGACCTTGCTTTGATATCACTGTTGGAAAATGGAATAATGCAAGAGAAATAATCACCCGCGTAAATTTTTCTAGCACTTGGACAAATTATAGGACAGACTCGAATAATAAATAAATTAACAAACACAGAGCACACAAGATTTTTAAGTAAAAACTCATTCAATATGAAGAGTAAAAACCGTAGGATCTAGTGCATATATATTCTATTATCAATGGATCAATTAATACAGCAAAATGAATTTTCAAAAAACACCTAGAATCAAACACGCTCTTACTCATATCAAAAGTGAAATAAACAAAGTAACATTACAAAACAACTCAAATAGACAAGAAAAAATAACATATAAACATACAGAATCAAAAGTGAAATAAACAAAGTAACATTACAAAACAATTCAAATAGACAAGAAAAAATAACATATAAACATACATAATATAATTCACACTGTCCAAAACACTTTATTAAAATTTCAATGCAAACAAAATAAAATTCATCATCAAATTCCTGCAAAATCTACCGATTTTTCTCCCCTAAATTACATTAATTGGAGGCGCTTTGCCCCGAGAAAGAGTTTAGTACCTTTTAAAACTCTCTCACGCACGGACTTCAAGAATAAAAAATCAGCAGCCCCTAGATTTATCGTAAGAACAGAACTTTCTTAAGAAGGGAAAGTTTTGTCTTTAACAAAATTGGCTGCAATGAAACAGGAGGGACAATCGCTCAAAGAAAAATCATTGTGGTGGGAGGGAGGGAGTTAAATTCATTTGATTTGAAATTTTAATTTATAATAAGATATTTAAATAAAATAATTGATTTAATTATGAATTTAAAACTTATTAATAAATAAAATTATAATTTTTATAATTAAATGAATAAATTTAAAATTTATCTAAATTTCTTATTATTTTAAATTTATCTAATTCAAATCAAATTTATTCATCCAAGTACAATGCATATGATTATAATCCAATGCCAGTTTAGCAATATGATGAGCAACTCCATTTCCTGTTCTCCTTACCCTTGATACTTGATTCACATCCCTCTCCTTCATCATTTCGAGAACATCATCCCTTCCAGAGTAATCGTCAAAGAGTGCACAACTGACAAAGAATCCCCTTCCAAGCCAAAACACTTTTAATTGTAATTCTACCCCTAAGTACGTCGGGGAGACGTAAAACCCCTTTTAATCTCTGTTGCAGCATCAGCAGCCTCTTTTTATTCTTTAACTAGGTTCACGTAAGAAAATTTTTACTAGGTATTACTCTTTGTGTGTATATAGATTTGTCATATATGACAAATTTATCAACAACTCAAGTTTTTAATATTTAGTCTTTTATAATTTTTGTAATTTTATTAAAGATTTTAAATTTTTATGTAATAATATTTTACATGAATTTCACTTCGAATGAAGTAATTCGATAAAAAATAAATAAATTTACATAAATTATTTATTATAAAATTAACCAGTTCGATCACAAAATCAAATTGTGACAAAGTCAATATTATAGAGGGGATGGTTAATAAAAAATGTTCACATTGAAAATTTACTCTACATTTAGATGAGAAAGAATCATAATTACGTAGCTATGATCATTAAAAAAAATAAAAGGAATTATTTTAATAGATAAATAAACACAACATTTCATGTGGTCAACTGGAGGGTGTCATATCATACATCACTAAATAATTAAATTGATGAGACCCATAATGTTTTGTAGTTATTTTAGTTATTGTAATACTTAGTTTACGTTGGAAAATAAGTAATACATACTTAACTCTTAATTAGGAAAAAAATCTTTGCTCTTAGTTAGAAGGATCAACCAAGAATGCTCCATTCACTTGCAAAATGGATAAGATCATTATCCAAACAAGTTGATGTGATTAATAATTTTTTCTTGATACAGGAAAACGCATATTAATTTGCATAATTAAAAATGTTGGTAAAAACTATGTCAGAGAGTTGATGTTTGAAAATGACTCTGAACTTACTACTCACTCTGAAGAAAATTTTGCAGAACTAACTGTACTGTAAAGACTTAAAAATGATACTATCATATTGGACAACTAATTATTATTATTTACGTTTTAAAATAACTATCATTTTAAATAATTGTCTTGTTTTATATTATATATTGCTTTAAAAATTCGTGGAAGTACTAAATGACATTTTTCTACTTTTACCCTTAATACTATATCAACGAAAGGAGGATTATTATGTATCTAAAATATTAAGAGACAGATAAATAATTGTCTCTTTAGTTAATACATACAAATTAAAAAGTTATTAAATTAAATTAATTTCTGTAAAGAGAAAGTCCAAAATAATTAAATTATTTGTACATTGCTTCTGTCACTAGGTGAGAACGACTTCTTCCATCACTAATTGTGTAATACCCACGAATTTTTTTAAATTTTGTTTTAGTATTTTAATTTAGAAAAAAAAAAAAACCTAAGCTAAGTAGAGGATAAAATCCGTAAGAGTCCTAAAGATGAAATAACTAGATAGTACTATCTTACGCCTAGTATAATTATTTCGGTAGTACATATCTGCAAATAATGATACACATATCTACAAATTAACTATTGGGCTATTTATATACTATACGGTAGAATATGTGATCTTTTTTTTTACCTAATACAAACATTGGAAAGAATTTGAACAATATTAAAGGTTAGTCTTCTTCTTGTTTAGTTTTAATTAATTATTTTGTTTTTAAATTTAGAAAAATTAGATGTTTAATTATTTTAAATATTAGTTATTCACTTTATTAAATTATTTGCTTATAAAGTTAGTTCAACTAATGTAAAAATTATTATTGGTAGTTAATTTATAAAATTATGTTTTTTTGGAGATTAAAATCGGATTTGTGTATATGAAAATTATATTTCTTTTTTTTTTTTGAAATTATAATAGTATTTTATTATTGCTAGATTATTTTAAGAAAAAAAAAAGATGAAAAAATGATCTAATCGTAGAGAGAATCGAAGGAAGAGGAATTTGGGTGAGAAAGGTTTGATATAGATTAGAATAAAAAAAAAAAAAGAATGGAAGAAAACAAAATTTAGTTGTAGAGACGGCTTGTCAGGAGGAAGAAGCATATGGGAATTGACAAAAGTTTTTGAAATTGTATCTTAATCCCTCAAAGTTTTATACAACTTTTACAAAGGCCCAAAAAAACCTTTTTACAAAGGCCCAAAGAAACTTTTATAGCGACAGATTGAGTCCTTTTGAGGTTCTTAAATTAAGCCCAGATGATTTTTCAAAGGATCCTATCAGTCCATAGAAGCCTTCTGTAATTACCAAAAGACCCTTACAATTTGTCAATATTTCACTTAGGTCCCTAAAAGTTTCCTATAATTGGTAAATTGACCCCTAAAAATTTAAATGAAGTTAATATTTAACCCCAAAAGGTTCTATAGAATATATAGAGACCTATAATGACTTGTTGAAATGATCAAAATACCCTCAAGTGTTTTAAAAGTTACATAAAAGCTCAAATTATTTTTTTAAATTTATGAAAAAACCCCAAATGAATTTTTAAGTTTGTAAACTGTTCTAAAATATTTTGTTTAGCTAAAATAGAGTCTAAAAAAAATTTCAAATATTATAAATGAGTTTTATTAATCATAAAAAGTCTTATAAGATTATAATAATGACTTCAAAATATATATTTTTTACTATAAGAAAACTATATGATGTTATAGTAAATATTATTTTTGCGAATATTAGGACAATTATAGATGTATGGAAAGGTTGAGCATTTAAAAAATTGTTATAGGATATTTAAGTAAATGCCAAGTGTGGACCACACAGTAATCAACCCGTGTATAGACCACTAGGAAATCTCCATAACATCACAAGAGCAATGTGATTCTTTGGCATACTTGAGGTAGGTGGTGCTTACCCTCTGATTTGTAAATTATTTTACGAACCCATATATTTTCTTAAATGATTTTATGAATTTGAATGTTTTCTAAATTGTTTTATGACATGTGTTTTACGAAATGATTATTTGATTATGAAAATCTGGATCATGTATGGCTATTTGGCTTGCTTGATTTTCAAGTTATAAAAACGTGATATATGCATGATTTTTGATATATATGAAATGCATGTGACGAATGGGTAAACATTAATGGACAAAGGCTCTAAACTGACATGAAATATGTGTAGGGATTATAGTTCTGATTTATACTAATATATGTAACTGATAAACCCATATGTCCATAATGTTTACCCCTGTCTCTTATACACATCTAGAAAATAATTGTATAAGAGACAGATATCATATAGACAAAGCCTTTTGGAGCCATTGGCACATCCAGATTTTAATAATCAAATAATAATCTTCGTACAACACCTGTCTCTGATACACTGTCTGTAATAGGATTCTACTATAGTTATTTGATTTTGCATAGTCCATCTATTGGAATAAAGAGCATATGTGCTCGTGACACTATATTTTTATTTATTTTAGGATTTATTATTTGAATAAATACCGCATTAAATTGGACATCATTTGTGAGTATAATATTTTAGTAACTGCACAATTTGTACTTGAGATTACTATATATGAATGATGTATTGTATTCGTGGGAGTACGGTCTCATGGATACAGCGAATGACACGTGCTGTGAAACCCATACTTTTGGCCCAGCAGTAATATTTAAGTTCAGATACTCGTATAAGCCCATGAACTTTATTTGGGTTTAATTAATTATTTACCAAGAGAGTATGGACTAGGTTTTAATTATTTAAGAGTAGTCACTATAAATAATCGGTTTTAAATATTCACGATTATTTTGTTTGGCGAGTTAATTAGGGTTCTTGCAAGAATGGGAGGATCAAGGAAAAACATTAATTGAAGATTGCAATAGTTGAAGGTAATTCATTTTCAGTCTCTCCTAAACTAAATTGTTTAGTGGTATTTTAAGTAGTAATATGTATTATTATTTCAAAAAAAATACATATAAGAGTGTAGATTGATTTGATTTAGGTTATTAACGGTTATATAATGATTATGTGTTAAGAGAATTTTTATCGATTCAACATCGGTAAATTAAGTAATATGAAGAATAGTCCCGTGATGATTTTTGATATCTGAAATTTGAGAACTAGAAGTATGACAACGATTTGAATGATATGTAAACTGTTGATTGGAGAATAAGAAGACAAAGTTTTGATTATTTAATGATTATGCTGCATGATGTTGATGGCCTTAGGTTAATGTATCTAGTATGCAGTATCTGAATTAGTGAATAAAGGACCCAAAGATGCTTTTGGCGTGCGGCTTGGGTAGAATGCCCAGCGGCTACTCGGGTTGTGGTGTTACTCACCAAATTAACGTGGAGGTTACAAGTACATGAGGTGTTGTATTTATTAGGGCTATCGAGTTAAGGGGTTCCAATTCTCTAACATTTATTTTCACCAATTAGTTGTAAAACTTTGATTTGTATAAGAGATATTCACAATTTTTTAGACTGTATACGAGTTTTATCAAGATAATTTATCAGACATACAAAACTATTGTAAATGGCAATCTAGACATGATAAATATACTTGTGTGATGCATGCTTGATATTTTGACTATCGTATTGTTTGGCTCTTGGCTATCTTTGGTGGAATTCGTGAGAGCTAGTTCCCAATATTCTATATGAGTCTTTGTATGGCCTTTTTTCCAACGGGTTATATTAGTTCGACTTTGTTATGGTCCTTTTCCTAAGGGGTTATGGTAGTTAGGATTGGATATCCAACTTGCCAATAAAACTATAGATAACCCATGAGCCTAATATTGATTATTGTATTGTGTTTATATTTTTGTCATGGATGTTTAGTATTGAATTGTAATTATTTAAATTATTGATAATGCCACTTACTTGTATATGTACTCGTACCTTATCGTCTTAAAATATATTTGTTTATATATATGTATACATGTTACGATGTGTTTGAAACAAGTTTTTAAAGTATAGATATTACATAACATTCTCGTTCTAGTGGAAGAGAATTCAAACTTCTTACTGAGCAACGTGTATGCTCACCCCATTATATAATATTCTTAGCAGGTGTTTGTAATTTTCTTAAGGCAAGGGATTGGATATTAGAGATTTTGAGCCTTGTGTCCTTGTGGAAAGGTAAGGGCACGGTGTGTTACGTTCCCAGTTTTGGGGCGTGACATTTAATTGTGACGCCCCGTCCCACATTGAAAGTAGGAAAGGATATTATATTGTTTATAACAACTTGGGTTGTGGGCTACTTACAACTTGGCTTAAGCATTTTGAGTCCGTTGCTTCCTCTCAAAAGTTGTTTTACTAGGTATAAGCATTTTGAGTCCGTTGCTTCCGCTCAAAAGTTGTTGGGCAGCAGGACCCGAGTAACACCTGTCTCTTATACACATCAGACCTGGTATTGCGACATTGGATTCTCTATCACACTTTTTAATATTATACTTATATTACATTATATGATGAGATAATATTTATCCTTTATTTAATAATTCTCATATTAAAAGTAGTTCATGTCATCATATGATATAACATAAATATAATATCAAAATATATTATAGAAAACTTAAAACCGTAAATTACCAACCACTTGATTATCCTCCTCGATGCTTTTGTTAAAACAGGAAAGACTAAACTAGCACGGTGATTATACTTCTATTGACCGTTCGTAGTTGATAATTGCAAAAATTAAAGCACTCAAGTTTTGATAAACTGTTATTGGTGTCTACCACCATTGAGAAAAGTTATGGTAACAACTACTTTAATCAGTTCTTCCCATATTACATATTACGTATATATTTGATCTCAGTCTCCTTAGAAATTCAAGAGAAGAAAAATCATCAGAAATTTGGTGCAAAAGGCCTTAATTCAACTTCATTAATTGTGCATGTGCCAATGGATCCAATAGGCTTTGTCTACATCCTCTCAAAATTCATATCAAATTTTCTGGTAACAATTCTCCTAATTCTAATGAAAATTAAGTTAAATTTAAACACAATCCGAAAAGAAAAACTCCATTCATTAACAACTGTAACAGAGATGTTAAATAATGTCGATGGTTCCTCAACTTTAACTCTTAATTATATCATATTTTGTCTCTATAGATTTTAAAAGATTTTATTAAATGCCACATACAGGCATGCTTTTAAACTTGTATAAAAGTCTTGGTATATCAAGGTAAAGGTTATATCGAAGACATATAAATAACGATAATTGAGACAAAACGTGGACGTAGTATGGCATTTTCTCTTCTCTATTAGCTAAAAACTACTTTTCCATTCTAGTAGTTATATTAAATATCGTTATTTCATTTTTTTTTATTTTTTTTGAAGTGATATGTGTTGTTTGTTGATCATTCACTAGCTACATAATTTTGGTCGATTCAAAAAAAATAAAATGAAAGTTTTTATGTTGATATGAAAAGACACGAGCAATGGGTAAAAGTCTCGATATACACCGAATACACTTTAATAACTTGACAATCAATGTTATTATAATTTGAATTCTTCATATTTAATCATAAAAAATATAAACTAAAGACTACATGCAAAAGTGTAACTGAATCTAAAGAAGAACGAATGTGATTCTTGAATACTCAGATGTGATTTTTAATTTTTACGAATTTGATTTGGGTACTGTGGTTATTGATTTTTAAAAATAAGAAATAAGGTTTTAGTGTATCTACACAGGTGAAAATTCATACTATCTAAATGATATAGGCACATTTAGATAAGGTGCCATGCTAGATCACTTTAGCTTTGGGCTACATTAACCTAAGGCCTATATATTACATAATTAATACAAATACGTATATGTCCAAAACCAAATAAAATCCTTGGGCAAAAATACCTGCTGATCTACTGGCTCGCCTAGCTCCGTCCTGGAAAATGAGGGTATTCAACCCTCATCTGTTAACCGGGTCAACTAAGAACCGGGTACCCACTTCAGTGAGGGTCGAATTCGAGTCTAGGTTTAAAAAACCCACAAGTATCCGGTTTGACCCTCATATATAATATTTTCTAAAAATTTTAGTGTAAACAAGTCATTCATTAATTTTTAAAAATCATGATTTATAGCCATTATTGATTTTATCTAACTTTTCTTGGATAAATATTGTGTTACTTTTGTTTTTCTTTATTAGGTTCAAGAAATGATATAATTTCTTAGATTGAATTTTATTAATTTTTTTTTCAAAACAATCAAATATTGGATTTTTTTTTTAATTCTTCTCTATTTTATATAGGATATTTATTAACCAAACTTGTTAGTTCTAAAAATTATTGAAAATTTGGTGTTCAAAATGAGTTTTTTTTTTTGAAAAACGAATGATGACAACCTAAACCTTTCTTTACTAGGTACCCACTCTCCGGATATCCGGTAGTGTGAGGGTCATATCAGAGGTCAAGGAATGGTTGACCCGATAAGTAATGGTCAGCCAATTAGGTCAGCCAAATCCCTTGAGGAGCGGCGCCCACCGCTACAACAAAAGATGCTTTGAATTCTATTAATACAAGTAGAGGTATTCATCGTGACACCAACGCAAAAATTCATTGAACCGGTTCATTTTGGATAATAAAAATAGGGTACCTGAATCAATTAGTAAAATCAAGTTGGATACCGAGAGGGTAGACCTGGTCTATATATAATTCTGTAATTTTACATATTATGATCTAATATTAATGGATATTTTCTTCTCCCTTTTCATTTATAGAAGTACATGTGTAATCAATAGTTATTTTTTAACATATTTTTTAAAGTTTTGATATTAAAAAATGAAATATTTTATCGGGTTAAGTATCCAATCATCTGACTGAATCGCTTTTTTCTTAACTCGATATAATCGAGTCAGATAGAATAATAACCTTCTATACCGGATGTAAAAGTATTATGTAATAGAGCCATGATTTACATAAAGGCAACTAGTGGTTTTAAAAGGCATTAATATTAGATCATAATATGTAACAACTTTTGAGAGGAAGCATAGGACTCAAAATCTACACCTGTCTCTACATACACATATAAGAGACAGCACATAAGAGACAGGGCTTTGTTCAAGCTATAGACCATAACCTGGTCCTCAATTCTTATATACATCTATATTTGTACAAGTTACCCACCAAATCTTTAGAGGTCTTCCTCTATCCCTCTTATGTTGACTGCTCTAAAATCTAGTCACATAATATGCGCTTCTCTTGGTCGTTTTAACACATGACCTAACCACCTTAAGCGCGTTTATCTTATCTTCTCAACTATAGATGCTACTCCAATCTTTTCACGAATATGCTCATTTCGTATCTTGTCCATTCTAGTGTACCCACACATCTATCTTAACATTCGCATTTTCGCTACTCTCATCTTTTGCTCATGTAACTACGTGTGATTCACTGCCCAACACTCACACCCTTAGAGCATGGCTGGCCTAATTGTCATTCTATAGAATTTACGCTTAAGTTATAAAGGAATTTTGCGGTCACATAATATTTCTGATGCCATTCTCCATTTAGTTCATCCCGCTTGTATTCGAAGTGTAACATCTCCATCTATAACACCATTAGTCTGAAGAACTTATCCCAAATATTTAAAATTTTCACTTATAGGTATCATTGATCTCCTATACTAAACCCTATTCTATTCCTACGTGCACCCTTGCTTAACTTAAATTCATATATTCTGTTTTTGATATATTAATTCTAAACCTTTTTACCTCAAGTGTCTCTCTCCAAACCTCGAGTTTAGTATTAATCCCATCTTTTGTTTCATCTATTAACACAATGTTATCTGCGAATAACATACACCATAGTATTTCCTCCTCTATGTGCCTTGCAAGTTTATCTATGACTAATGAAAATAGATAAGAATTTAGAGTTGAACCTTGGTTTATCCAATTATAAACTGATATTTATAAGGAACTCTCGTGTCAACCCTCCTGGTGTTCTCACACTTGTAACCACATCCCTATACATCTCCTATATTGATTCTATATATGCTACTCTAACTCCTCTTTTTTCTAAAACTTTCCATATAACTTCTCTAGAGACTCTATATATGCCTTTTCAAGATCAATGAAATCATATGTAAATCCTTTTCTTTATCCCAGTGTCTCTCGATAAGTCTCCTTAAGAGATGTATGGCTTCAATAGTCTATCTCCCTAGCATAAAACCAAACTGATTAATTGATACCTTAGTCTCATTTCTTAACCTTCTTCCTATCACCGTCTCCCAAAATTTCATCGTATGGCTCATTAATTTAATACTTCTATAATTCGCACATTTTTGTATATCCCCTTTATTTTTGAATATGGGTATGAGAATACTCTTCTTCCATTAGTTAGACATCTTTCTACTTTTCAATATTTTATTGAAAAGAATGGTAAGCCACACAGGTGCCTATATTCTTTCCTAGCATTTCGATACCTCGTTTAAAATTTATCATCGGGGCCAATGCTGTTCCTTTCTTCATCTTTTTCAAATTCTCCTCCACCTCTGATTCCTGAATCGCTCGATAATACATTAAGCTTCTATACTCCTCAGACTTAACTAACTCTCCTAGAATGATATCGTCTCTATTGCCTTCATTGAATAATTGATGGAAATATCTCTCCCATCTTTCCTTAATTTCCTCATCTCTTACAGCACTTCATTATTTTCATTCTTGATGCACTTGACCTAGGACTATTTTTACACCACAAAAAAAATAATAATAATTAGGCTATCAATAGGGCTAGGCACCTTATCTCTTCATCTCTTACTAGCACCTTATTATTTTCATCCTTGATGCACTTGACCTAGAGCTATTTTTACACCCCCAAAAAAAATAATTAGGCTATCAATAGGGGTAGGCAAGCCCGAACTTGGTCAATTCTTCCCATTAAAAGATAGAATTGGGCTTTACATGCTAAGTGTATAACTTGGGTTAGATTTGGAGTTTAAGTTGAGAAAGAGTTGATGCCGAGCTTCGGCTAAGATAGGGCCAATTTAACTATACGAGATCTAAGTATTCTTGATTAATTTTATCAAGTTTGAAGTACTTTTGTAGAATTATTGCATTAATTATGAGGTACTATCACTTTGATTTGTTTAGTCATAATCTCATATTTTTATTCACTTCATAATTAAAGCAATAATTCTACAAAAGTACTTCAAACTTGATAATTTGATTTGTTTAGTCATAATCTCATATTTTTATTCACTTCACTTTCAAAAAAAAAAAAATCAAATATTTTGAATTCAGGGCGGCCTGGAAGCACAATTTGTTTGAAGGTTGAGTTTAGGCCTTAACAAAGGAAACCAAGATGAGTAGGGCTCTAGCTTAAGCAAAGCCTGGCCCAAAAGGCACCCTGGGCTGGCCTACACACCATTGTAGTATCAGAAGTCGTGTAGAACTAGTTGTAGGGCAGCCCAACCTTCACTTTGGTCCAGGCTTTGCTGTCTCTTATACACATCTAGATGTGTATAAGAGACAGAGCTCTAGCACTATAATTACTTTCTTAACCCTCTTTGAAGGCCAAGTAGTATAGAAGTGGTGCAGATTGAGCCCCTATTTGTGAGACCCACACAAGACAAGAAATTTACGATCTTTGGCCGGTGTTGGTAGGGGTAGAAAAAAACAAGGAAAAAGACATTTGCCGTTCCATTCCCTCTACCAATCTACATGTCTCGAAAAACCCCAATTCTAGTTTCCCATTCTCTATCCAATTCCCTGTTGAGCAAAAGGTGAGGACCAAATATGCGAAAATTTTAATTGAGTAAGATTTTGATCTCTTATACAAATTGGAGGATGTGTATAAGAGACAGACCCTATATAAACTTGTAACCACAACTCAAATATTACTTATGCAGGTTACTTAGTTTTTGAAGTTATTTGGATTAAAAATTCCAAAAAATAAAACAAAATAGAAAAAAAAATTTCATGATGTCTCTAAAATCATCATTGATGTGTATGTTTGGTCAAAAATTAAATGGTCAGACAAGAATGAATAAGAAAAAAAAATAAGAATATGAACAAACGTTAGATCAAGAATGGAAAAGAAAAAAATTATGAGTTAATAGAAATGGTTAGGACAAGAATGAAAGAAGGACAAATAGCTCATTTAATCTTTCAAGTTTTTACTAAAGCAAATTTTGTCCTTAAACTTTTATTTTTACCAATTTAGTCCTTATCGTTTTGGCTGATTTAGTCCTTTTATGCAAAATCCATCCAAATAGTATTCCTGCAACCCCACCCCCACTCTTGCTCGCCCCTCTACCCATGCGGGAAGGGCTGGATAGGGTTAGGAAGGAGGCGGGGATGTGGTGGGAGAGGAAAGGGTTGAAGGATGAGCAGGAAGGTTGAATTTCCACAGTTTGCCTTTGTTGATTGCTGAAAGAATTCTATTTATGTGTACTTTGGATTAATTATTTGTAAAATAATACTGTATAAGAAATTGACTAAAATAATAGTTTACAGACTAAATTTGCTTCAATAAAAAGTTCAAGCCTCGAAGGTCTAAGTGAGCTATTTGTTCATAAAAAAAATTATTATTGAATAATATTGGATTATCGGATTATTAGGATTGAGTTGGTTTTTGTTATCAACCCAACACATTTAGCCCTTAACTCATTTATATTGGATTGAATTTTTAGATTGAGTTGGGTTTTAAAGTAGTAGACTGGACTCTAGAGTAACTTGTTTACTTGGAATTCATACATTAATTTGCTGCCAAAAATATTCACACAAAATATTACATAGAGTAGAATGTTATGTAAAAGCTGAAAAAAAAAAAGTCAACCTTAAATTGTTTCGCAAAAAAGATATTAATATTTTTGGACAAAGAGATATATAACTGCCACTTGTAAGCACTATTCCAGAAACTCAATCTAGCTATTCTGGAGTACGTTAATTAATCAGAATTTATGGAATCTCAATGAGAGATAAGTTTGATACATATATGTATATTTATATATATAGATATATATATATATATGTGTGTGTGTGTATATATGATGCCCTTTTCAAAAAAATACCTAATTATAAATTTTATAACACTTAAATCGAACTGCTAACTAGGTGACATCCCATCTAGTATACAGTTGTCAACAAATAGTAAAAGGTACTAGATATCGAACCCACAAGGGTTAGTAACTATCGATTATTTGGTTAGATTATTTGCTGAAATGGTTGAGTGTAAAGCGATTTAACTAAAACTAGAATTTAAGAGATTAAGAAAACAATTTAAAGGCTAATTAATGTATGGAAATAAAAATTAACACTAAGGAAAGCATTTTTAAAGAGGGAAATTGATGTAGTCATTTAAAAATATAGCATTTTAGAAAGCAATTAAAGAAAGCAATTAAAAGAAAAAGTATATTGAGTGAGCAATTAATTAATCTAACTACTCATTAATAGTATGAAAGCATTTTATCAAGAAAGCCTATAACTCAAACTAATTTAACAATTACACAAAAAATTCAAGTAAAGAAAGCAATTAAATAGAAAGTCCATAAACTAATCTATCTTAATTAGCTAATTTAAGCTACAATTTACCATTAAGAAAGAATTTTTAAAGAACATTCAAGAAAGTATGTAAGAAGAGCATATTTGGGAAAGTATTTAAATTTACTACCTACAAATTACTTCTAAGAGAGCATATTTAAAAGAGGGCAATAAATTAATCTACCACTTAATCTAAGGACAAAAATAAAGCAATTAAATTAAACTACACTAAATTAGAACAAAGCAAATGATATTAAACATAAATTAAAGAGAACTTACACTAAGAATCTTTAATCTATAGCTAGAAGGTTGGAAATTACACTACACTATATTTAATTTAAGAAAATCCCCCCAGATAAAGAAGAGGAAAAAGGAAGAAGTACACTACACGAAGGCTTTCTACTCTCTTCTTACCCTAGTTCTGCACCACTTCTATACTACTTGGCCTTCAAAGCTTGCACGAGGGTTAAGAAAGTAATTATAGTGCTAGAGTTAGGGGAAGTAGGCTGCAGCTATAATTTACCATGGAATGGACGGATGTGCCAGCGTTTCAAAATCACTGGTAGCACGTTCAACGACCGCGGTCATTAACAACTTGGTGACCACAGTCAATGAAATCCCTTCTTCAAAAGTTTGATAGTGGTCACTAATGTTTCTTGTTGATGACCGCAGTTAACGAGTGCGGTCAAAGTCTAGTAGCAATTTTTCTCTAGCGACCGCGGTCAATGATTTGTTTCTTCAAAATTTTGATCACCGTTATTGGCTGATGGATTGCTATAAGATTTGACCGCACTCGTTGACTGCAATCTTGAACAAACAAATCGATTGAACCCTATCACATAAATACACTCTATTAATGATAAAAATACAAAAGTAACATTATACACACTAAATTAATACAACTATTGTATTTTGGAACATAAATACTTTAACTAGCAAAAATAATTTGAATGGCCTTTAAAAACGTTCGAAACTTGGAAAGGTAAAAATACTTAAATCTAGGATACGTATAACTCTAGTTTCCTAGATTTATTACACCCCCAAACTTAGACTTTTGCTCAACAACAATTACGACTAACACAAAATACAAAACACCACCAAGGAATTGAAATTGAAATGTTGAACTCCACTAGTCAAAAGTGAAAATAGAGTTTTAACTCAATAAACTCAACATTTTCATCCACCCCTTTATTTTTGAAGTATACACTAATTTTGATACAAAAATTACTTTGACTAATGAAAAGTTAATTGAATGCATGTTCGTTTGATGCATGCATGGCAATTGGCCTCATCATTTACTCACGAGAAAACAAAAGTTGTACATCTTGTTGTATCCTTTTGCATTTTTGGGTTTTTGTTTCAACATTTTTCTCTCTTGGGAAAGAATTGTAGGACCACTTAAGTATTTGATTTTGTTGGATGTCCATTATTATATGTCAATAATGCCATGGTGATTATGATTCACTTGGATTTTTCTTGATCTTGTGGAACAGATAGTCTCTTCCGTCGATAAATCTGAAATTGTTTGTTTATGGTTTGGTTGTCGAAAGAGTAAAATTCTGAAGTATCTTGTTTCTGGGGCTCCAAAAAGGCTAAAAGTGGCTCCTTCCTGCAGAACCTCTCTCAATTCATGGCTAACACAACGTGCAGCAGTCATCATTCTGCATTGGAGAGCTGCCGAGATGAGGGAACTGCAGTCATCTTGAAAATGGTGGCCATTGCATCAATCCTTGTTGCTGGAGTGTGCGGAGTAGCAATACCTTGGTTGGGTAAGAAAGGTAGGTTCCTGGGAACAGACACCAACCTTTTTGTTGCAGCCAAGGCCTTTGCGGGTGATGTCATCCTTGCCACCGATTTTATGCACATGTTGCCCAATGCCACATCAAACTTGACTGACTCGTGTCTGCCTCAAATTCCATGGTCAAAATTTCCATTTTCTGGATTCATAGCAATGATGGCCGCATTGGGTATTCTGCTGATTGACCTGTTCATTGGGACTTAGTACTATGAGCGTAAACAAGAGCAAAAAGGCCAAGTTGTGCAAGTTGATTCAGTTGACTTGATGGAGTCTGGAATTGTTCCAGCTGAGAATGAGGGTTTAAATGGGAAGGTGTTTGGTGAAGAAGAAGGTGGTGCTATGCACATTGTAGGGATGCATGCACATGCAGCCACCCTCAAGAGCAAGGAGCATGTGCAGGAAATAAGAGTGATGATTCACATGGTCATTCGCATTCACATGGGATTGATATTGGGGACGAAGAAGGTGGTAAGAGGCAAGTTGTTGTTTCGCAGGTATTGCTTTGGTTTTATATATTTCAGCGAGTCCTTTTGGCAGCATATCTTTCCATTTTCCTAGCTAATACTCTTTGAAATATTATTCTTGGTGGTCTCTGTATGTTCTAGTCATTGAATGTGTGCCATCAAAGATATTATAGTCTTAATCCTGAAAAAAACAAACATTTTAAATATCTGTGTCTCCCTACAGCAACATGCAGGAATTAAACAAATGATGGCCCATTTTATTCATTCCTCTCGGACAAACAAAACAAAACAAAACTTTTGCAGGTTGAATGTTTAGAAGTTTTGATCAATTGTGAAAATTGGTTGTGTCAGGAAATTATGAATTTATGATAGGTAGGAATAGTAAGACATAAACAATAACAACAACATAACAAGTATAAAATATCAAAATAGCTTAAAACTCCAGAAAGTTTACAGGAAGTTGGTGGAAATGGTTTCCAGCACAATCAGGAAAGTTTCTGAAACACTGGAGAAAAAGAAGGTAATTAATTACAAAATATACCTGTTAAACTTTGCAAGGATTGTTCAATTTCCCAGCAAGCCATGACTGCTTCTGTCACGCCCCAAAATCGGAGACGTAACACGCCGTGCCCTCACCTACCTACAAGGACACAAGGCTCAAAATCTCTAATATCCAATCACTTGCCTTAAAGGAAAATTATGAACACCTGCAAAAATATTATATAATATGGGGTGAACATATATATTGCTCAGTAAGGAGTTCAGATTCTAGATGTGTATAACGAGAATGCTATATAATATCTATATTTTGAAAAACTTGTTTCAAACATATCGTAACATGCATACATATATATATAAGCAAATATTTGAAGGCGGTAAGGTACAAGTACATATATAGATAAGTGGCATTATCAATAATTTAAATAATTACAATTCAATACTAAATATCCATGACAAAAGTACAAACACAATACAATAATGAATCTCAGGCTCATGGGTTCTCTATAGCTTTATTGGCAAGCAGGATATCCAATCTTAACTACTATAACCCACTAGGAAAAGGGCCATAACAAAGTCCAACTACTATAACCCGTTGGAAAAAATGTTACAAAAACTCATATTAATAGTATTAGGAACTATCTCCCACCAATTCCACCAAAGATAGCCAAGAGCCAAACAATACAATAGCCAAAATATCAAGCATGCATCACACAAGTAATTTATCATGTCAAATTGCCACTTACAATAGTTTTATATAATCAAACAAGAAAGTAAACCATACTCGATCCGATTTAATACGTAAATATAATTTTCAAACAAGAGTTTTACAAATACTTTTTGAAAATATGAAAGAGAATTAGAACCCCTTACCTCAATGATTAATCCAAGTGCTACACTTCACTCAAATATTTGAGTGTTAAAGAGTTTTCGTCACCTATAACACAATCATAATGAAATTTAATTCTCAACCCTACAATGTCAAATAAGTTCCTAAGATAAAATACAATGAAATTGTTATAAAAAAAAATAATTCTTAAAATAATAAATAGTCGGTCCTTTAATTAAGAAATCAAACGAAATCAAACGTATACAACCTAATTATACTCAAAAGACAATTGGCTGCTTAATTTATCAATTAAAGATTGCGTTACCGTTATCAATTTAATTCTTTCATCTAATTTCACGACTTGTTGACAAAACCAAAATAATCCTTATGTTTTATTTTATTTATGAATGACACAGTCAATGGATCTTTCCAATCAACAATTTTAATTATTTAATTATTAAATAATAATTCCATCATCACTATCTTTCTTATCTCTCAAAGTCATTACTACACAATTCACCCATGCACAAACTTATTACAAATAAGACTAGTGCACTCTAGATGACCATCGGCCAATCATCCCTGTAAGCAATATGCATGGCATCCGTCATGGGATTATTTTCTAGCCCCCTTTTTCTTCCTTTTTCTTTTAAATTAACCACCTGCCAGATTGTGTTGGTGGCTGTCTCTTATACAGGTTTTTATGTGTATCAAGAGACAGACTCTACGTTGTCTTTTACGGTATTTATCTTTTCTTTTTTTTTTTCTTTTTCCCTGTTTCATAATAGATCACTGGAATCTCATGCAAATCAACAAGCGGCTTAATAATGTTGTTGCATGAAGCATTAGGAGCCCCTCTTCCTACACACAGTGCAACTTATCCTTTCTGTATATAGCAACTGACAATTACGGAATTTCATATACCTTCATTTCATTCATCCAACTTTCAATCAATAATAAGATGCCCTTCCAAAAAACTAAGAGTCATTCCAATTCTAAAAACAAGTAGCTTCCACACAAAGTAATTACTCCTTTCACCTACCTCCATGTTATCATCCAAGTGCACGAAGTTACTTATTTTTCTCCTAAGTTCAACATTAGATCCCCCAATCCAACTGAGTTGAGTAATAAAAAGGATCAAATGAACTTACACAAAATGTGCAATCCTCCATGAAAATTTTCTGAAAATTCCACCCCTAATATGAATAATATCTGACCAAGTATATTTTACAAGTTCAGATCATTTTGTAACCCGAATGCAAAAAGTTTTTCAATCAATAGAAGATATAAGCCATCTAACTGTGTATTGTACTATCATTTAATTTTGAACATTGAGGAATTTTTTATTAAATCCAAGAAAAAGCACAAGGGAAAGAGGTTTTTCTTTTGAACAAAATCAAGGCATTAACAGCCTTGGTAATGACTTGTAAATACCAAGGCTGAATACTCTACTATAATTTCCAATTCATAGTAGAAAAATATATTTAAGTGTTTCTCTCCTTCATGTTTATAATGCCTAAAATATCCACCATTAATAAAATATAATTTCCAATTCCCAATAGGAAAATATAATTAAATTACTTATCATCTATTCTACCTATTTTTTGGGATACAATTAGCTAGATTGACATAAATACATAATAAGATAATGGACAGAAGATTTTTATTCGTATAAAAATATTTATTATAATTAAATTTTCAAAAATAGAAAAAGTGACATATTATTAAAAAAATTATAATTAAAATCACATTTATTATAAAAATATTTATTATAATTTCAAATTCCCAATAAAAAATATAATTAAATTATTCATCATCTATTCTACCTATTTTTTAGGATTATAACATCTATTTCAGCATAAATACATTATAAGACGAAAGTTTTAATTTGTATAAAAATATTTATTATAATTAAAAATTCAAAAAATAAAAGCAATGAATATAATTAAAATGTAAAGATTAAATTAATCAAAAAAAATTTATATCTTATGTATAAAAAAATTAAACATATTAAACTAATATAATCTTCATATTATATATAGGTATCACATAATATATTAAATTCATTATAAATAATCAAAATAATAATTTGTTCTTTTGTCTTGCTTTAAAATACGTCTAGTGCTCATAAAAACATCCTTTATCTTATTCTAAATTGCACAAAATGCTAATGAACTAAGTTGTTTATTCCTTAACTTGTTACGAAATTTTGGCATAAATACATAAAATAGGATGTATATGATTTTAAGAGTATTAAATTCATTTATATTTAAGCAAAGAATAAAATAAAAATATTAATCATTAGAATTTGTAACAGTTGTAGTTATATATTTTCAAATTGTATTTATTTTTATTCATAATAAAAACAATCTTTTATAACTATTATAAATATTCCAAATTTACTACAATTATTTTCTTTTCTCTAATTGTTCATTCAAGTACTTACGCCCAATTTGGAAAACTTAATTAGATCATTCCCCCTACGTGCTTTATATATTACACTTTATCCTTTTTTAGTATTATTGACAATTTAACACTTAACATTATCTTTTAACCAATAAAGTCCTATTATGTCAACTAAATATGTTGACCATTTTATCCCTATGATATTTTAATTTTTTTTGATCAATTTGATGGATAAACTGTTCATAAAGAAAATATTTAATTCATGTAAAATTTGACAAAAATATGAATTAAAGTTGAATTTGGCATTTTTGCTAACCTTTTTAGCTGAGATTAACTGAAAAAAAGGATAAATCTGGCCGACATCATTTTTTAAGTAAAACTTTCCTTAACTAACGATCAACTATAATAGCTTCACAACCCTTGATTAAATTGACTTTTTTAATTTGAAATTTTGGTTGACAGGATAGATACACCCATGAGTATAGAATTTTTGAGTATGTTCCAACTTAAAATTTAAAAAATTAATAATCATACAAATAAAAAAATTAACTTGTCTCTTATTTTATAAAGTAAAAAAATAGGAGAATATATGACACTATTTTCTTATTTCTTTTAAGTCTGTATTACAATTAATTTAAATTTATTTTTCTCTGTCCTATATGAAGAATAGAAAATTAACTCAGCAATGAAAGTAAAGTTTAGAAGCAAAATAGAAAACTCACAATTTTAAAGCATTTGTTAATTTACATCTCTTTAATAGTATTTTGACTACTAAATCTTTATCTTTAATAACATCATTTTATAAACTATTAGTTTAAGGAACTATTGATGAGTTCTAAAATAGATCACTCCATGATACACTGCATATGCCCAAAATATTCTAAGATAATATTTGTATTTAAATGTCAAATACGAAAATTATACACATCTAGATGTGTATAAGAGACAGCAAGAATACTGCATATAAATTGTAAGAATGATAATATAGAAAAAAATTAGATAAATACCGTAAAAGACAACATAAATTAGTCAGATATAATCATACTATTAAATATTCTAAAATAGTTATAGATATAGATTGATTTTACATGTTGATTTTGGAAATTATAATGTTGTTCTTTACTATTTAGCAAAACAATTAAGATGTAGATTAAATGTTTTGGTAAATAATAAAATGAATTAATCAAAAAGAGTGAAAAATGAAAAAATAAATCCAGTGGGTGTGTTCGTTTGGATTGAAAATATTTTCTTGCTCAATGGATACAATCGGCACATGGTAAAACTTCATATGAGTTCGATAAAAACTTTTATCTTCAACGAGCGGACCGACATTCAATGCAGGTCGAAGCATCTGGTTTCCCGGTTGGTTAAATGTTGTTAATGAAAATAGTAATTCATTATTCTTAACAATAGGTCCTGGAGACTTTTTGGTTCATCATGCTATTGCTCTGGGTTTAGCTCATACAACTACATTGATCTTAGTAAAAAGTGCTTTGGATGCACACAGGTCCAAGTTAATGCCAGAGAAAAGAATTTGGTTATAGTTTTCCGTGCGACGGCCCGGGACAAGGTGTTGGAAAATATTTTACATGAAAAAGTCAATTTTCCATACAATTTTTCGGTGTTCGGTTGACAAAATGAAAATATTTTGAAATAAAAAATTTTAATGATTTTATCTTTAATTTTATGAATACAAGTTAGAAAAACTTATAACAATGGTAATAAATACCTTACAAGTAATTGTGATTAATAAAAAATTGATTTTGTTCAAAATTAAATGATAGTACAATATAGTAGTAAAATATGCATAATGATAGTTATATTAGTATGCGACCCATAATTGAGAGAAAAACGAATAAAAAGGAATTAAAAACGAAAATAAGTTTAGCAAACGAACTTCTCCAGACCGACGCGCCCTTTCACCTGTCTCTTATACTCGTAAGTTATTTTCAGGAAGAAGGAAAATTGGAAAATATTTTACGGTGTTTGGCAAAAAATTTTGGAAAATATTTTCATTATTACAAGAACACACCCACATGTTATTAGCCTTCATTTTATTTATATATTTAATAAATGTAAATTTAATTTCATACTAAAATACTATATGAAACTATAATTAGTCATTTTTGTAATTATCACTATATTATTTAATCTCTTTTAAATATTTTCATTAATAAAAGAATTTTGACACATCTCATTCATTAAGTAATATTTGATACTACTTGAGAGTGATTTTATCGTTTACTAATGATGAAATCAAAACCAAAATACTTACTAGTATATACACTTGGACTGGTATACATGAGAAAGAAGGATGGATGAAAGAAAGTAATAAATAATTATATACCATGAATTGGTCAAGCTCCTTGTCCTCCCCTAAATTTCCATGTCCAAGAGCTGAATACTTGGCGACGACATGCTGTGACTGAGTCGAGCTCAGCTGTGTAACTGATCCACCGGCGTTGCGATTCACAAGCACGCCACATGTTAACGGATGTCCCAAAATCTCGGCTTTGTACCTCGCATTCTGCCAATTCATAACTCCATCACCACCAACAGCCGCGGCACCGACTTCACTCTCCGGCGTTATTCCTAGGATTGTCGTTACTGTGGGTGTTCAAATCGGCGGATTCGTGAGAAATTGTAGCAGGGCGATCATGGTGTCTCCAGACACCTGGACTGGACATCATCTCTAACATTGCTAACATTCGAAGTACATATTGAAGGGGAAGGCGGAGAGGAGAATGAGAATTTTCTACTTCCATTATTATGGAAAAAATTTTAAGTAAACTTGATTTTAAACCCGCATGTAAAAATTGTGTGAATTAAATTTTATAAAAAAATTTATACAATAACTAATGCCTTTTATTTTGTAAATATTTAATTCAAACTAAAGAATAGATATATTATAAGAGTCAAAAATCAAGTTCATGTGAGTACTTTGTGTATGTAAATGTCGGTAAAACTTATGAAAGTTATACTATACACAATAATATTAGTATAATTATAAAAGTATTATACTCAAAGAGTTTGTTCTTACATTATTAAAATTAGTGGAAAAGGCACACTCAATGTGTCTGTAAAATAAATTTAAAAAAAAAATGATGAAAGTTAAAGAGGAAGTTATTAGAAATTTTAGAAGTTTAAATATTTGATAGAGGTAATAATAAAAAATTGAAAGATAATAGACATTGTCTAACTCTCAAATTTTATATATAGTAGAGAAAATAATACTAACAATCAACAATGTAACACCTATGTCACTAAAAGATGGTCTTGAGTTTAATATGATTTTTTTTCAGCAATCAAATTGTTCTTTACACAAAATTCGGTAATAGCTCACATTTTGGGTTTGGTTTGTTATATTAATATAAATAAAAAATTTATTCGTCTAAGTATGAGTACTTGTTTTTGGGAAATTGTAGTTTTCCTAAACTTGCAAATCATAAAATGAACATTTTTAGTGATTTTTTTCTTTTGGGGCATTTGAAAGAAACATTGTTGGTAGCAACAAAATAAAAAAACAGATGACATAAAAAGAAAATGGAAAAGACCAAAAAATAAATTACTAACAACAATAATTCATCCTACTATTAATATTTTGGAATCACAACTGTACGACTTTCAACTACCATGTTTCTATTACAAGTTTTAGTATATTTTCTTTCCAAATGAACTTGTGAAATTTTTTCTAGTTAGAGTTGGTTATTGTATTTTTTTTCAAATAACATTTCTACATACTATGATCATCCAAGCAACGCTGACCCTTAATTTGATTTATATGTAGGAATGGAGAAAGCATAATTATGTAGTAATGATTTTGGCCTAACCAAAGGAGTACTTAGAGTAGTAGTAATGAGTGCTAACCGCCATAACAGAAATGAAAGGTTACATTAATGCTGAACAATTACTCCTGATTGATATAAAATTTCTCAGAAAAAAGGTCTAACGCCTGTCAATCATTCATGGTTTGTATTTTATTTATTATATATATATATTTGGAGATGGGTATATTTAATAATGATTTCTCTGCAAAGCTCTGAACGATATTGGATGATGGATGTATAATTTGGCAGGTGAACAAATTTAACCACGACTTAGTTGTAGTTGTGTAATTGTCTTTTGTTGAAAAAAGATGTATCTGCAATTCTATATCAATGAAAATGGGGACAAAGTTTACACTACAAAGGTCGATCAGTCCGTCCGTTAGATTGTTGTTATTGTGTTTAATTAGGTGTTTAATTAGGTGTTTTAATTAGGTGTTTGAGTTTTCTTTTAACTAGAAAAATATCAAGTTAATTAGGAGTATTTTTCTATGGCATCTCCTGTTTTTTAGGTTTTATTTTATTTTTTTTATTTTTAACTATGGTTGATTAATCTGGTTTGCAGAAAGAATTGCCTTTAGGTTTGGTGACGCTATCTGCTCATCCTGGTAATTTTTCCACCTTTAAGGTTTTGTAACAAATTAAATAATATCACTGATTCATTTATCCATGCATGCAGCTTATTTTCTCCAGATGATAAATATTCAAGGCAGAGGGTGCTTAGAAGAAACTAAGTTTTGTCTCTTATACACAAGTTAGATGTGTATAAGAGACTGATTCATATACACAGAGAAAGTGGAATATAAGCTAATTTATCATATACATTCAATTAAAACGATGAGGAAGTATTGGTAAGACAGTGAATTTGAAAATCTAAATGACTGTCTCTTATACACATCTAGTAAGTAGAGACATCACCTAAGGTATTCTTCATTTTCTGCAAGGTTATGGCCTTCCAAGTGGGCTTCATATGCATAGAATGTGAGAGGGATTTCTGTTGCCCAAGAAAACATCAAGAAGTAATTAACTTGTTTTTTTTTGGGTGTGTGGGGTGGGTGGAGGAGAAAGAGGAGAAGTGGGGGTTGTGTTTACCTTTTTGACAAGGTTGCCCTCTATTGTTTTATTTGCACTGTTGCTCATCGAGCTTTTCTCACTCTCTTCTCCGATTACCTCTTTGCCTCTAACACAGGCACCTCTGACTCTGACACCTGCCCCACCAGCTGGCAGTGGCCGCCACCGCAGCAGGAGAGCTCCAATACCTCATCCACCTCCTTCCACCGCCGCCTTTTCTTCCAAAATCCCTTTCAAACAAAACCTGGGCAGTATCATCCTGGCAGCATGGATACAGATAGGGTCCATGATAATGATTGTGATGACAGTGTCCTTGGTCATCTTCACCAAAACCGGGCTTCCTGCACCGAAGTGAGCCCCTACTTTCTTTCTTTCTTTGCCTCTACATCTTCCTTTCTACTGACTAGTACAATGCTGTTACTTTTTTTATTTTTATTTTTTGCAGCTGAACATCTAGATGTGTATAAATCTTTCACATACTCTAGATGTCTTGTTAAGAGATATTCTTTGTTGAATCAGATTTTAGAGTCAATGAATCAGTTTATTCATCTAGAGTGTATAATGGAAGAGAAGCTGAGATTCTTACCCAAATTCGTAAATACCTTAGTTCTTCAGTAGAACAGGTGCATTCTTTTCTTTGACTGTCTCTTAAAGGATTGTAATGTGTAATTTTTTTTTTCATTTTTTATGGGATAAATAATATGTCCGTGAGTTGTTTTGAGTTGCAATTGCAGGCAGTTATTGATAGTCTATCATTTGAGTTGCCAAAGGCAATAGTTAGATTTGGCTGTGCATCTGAGAGGTGTTTGGAGATTGCAACTTGCATTGTGGATATTTTTAGTGATAAGTGTAGTCCACGTGATATGCTTTCTATTCTTTGTGAGGTAGGCTATGTATCCAAGTCTTGTTCGTGTTTCTGTCTTCTTTTTGTTATTTACTTTTGTGTTAGTAGTAGTGATTTTTATATCATGCTTGGTTTTCATTGAAGAAAATAGGATCACGTAAATGATACAGATGAAAGCCACACTCGACACGGTAATGTGTTAATAAACTGAATAAGATTTTGTCGAAGGAATAGACAATTGGACAGTGGAAGATTAAGATGTTAGGTAATAACTTCCAAGTGTTTCTATATTTTATTAATAAAAACAATGATCAATTAGCTAGATGGTGATGTTAGGGACACTTTTCAAGCTACTGATAAACTAATAATGACATGAAATGTTTTTTTTACTCTGACCCTTTGTAAACCATGATTATTGGATTGACTAGGATTGTTACGAGGCAACCAACTCTGTAATAGGATTCATGTTGGAAACCTTAAGTTTTTCAGATGAGGCTTAGCTAATTTAAGTTGCTTTGCCTGGACATAATTTGCGATCCAAGGCAGTGAACAGGTAGATATTGATAATTATGGGAACTTTTGGTGAATTTTAACTCTTGTGAACGGTAATTTACTTTTCTACTTGGTCAATTACACTAGTTATTTCTCATTACATTTATACATTCTTACTTTACAAGTATTGTGTAATTTATGCAGGCATTAGGTTCTCGTGCTGAGATGTTCCGGATTCCCAATTATTTCACCCCTCTATTAAGTGGCCTACCAAAAGGTAATCATCAATCCACCATCTTCCTCGTGTTTGCTTCGTGAATCTTAGGTATAGAGCTTGCTGAATGGGTGTGAGATTTGTTGGAGTAGCACCTATTGATGAGAAGATAAAAAAAACACGTTTAAGGTGGTTAGATCATGTGTTAAAAGGGCCAGTAGATGCACCTGTTAGGCTAGTAGAATTTAGAGAGAGTAGTCAACATAAGAGGGGTAGAGGAAGAATTAAGGAGGATATGGTTTTTAGTTTGTTTGTTTGAAACATTTCTCCAGGAATGTTGGAATGCCTAGTTATCCCTCATATCTATGCAGCAACTCCTAAATATTGAGATTTAGCTTTTTGTAGCTGGAGTTTATTGCAATCCCTTAGGTTGTTAGTTCAATCAAGGCTCCATGCTTCATCTGTATATGGCTATTTACTCCCATTGTAAAGCATATTACGTGCAACTTGACATTAACTGGATCCTTGCTGGCCTAGTCGACCAAGACTAAACTCATCAAAGAGTACAATTTCTACCTGATTTGTTTGATTAGTATTGCCACTTTCTCTTTTTGGTGTCTGATGTGACATTTTTCTTGCTGTTGATGATGACTTTCAGTCTGAGCAGTTAGTACTTGGCATCTGGTTTGTCCTTTTTAAATTTTCTTGTTAGCTTATATACTATGGAGCAGTCCAAATAGGAACTATTGCATTATATGGACATTTTCAGGTGTATGTGGGAGGCTCTCTCTCTGCTACACAACAGTCGATTGATCACATGTCAAAGTACAAGTATCAAAGTAGTGGTGGATAAGTTATATGCTTAGAACATAAAGCTTCAATTCATTCGTGAGTCAAACTTTTTCAGGTTTTGGAAAATGAATACAATTCTAGATTTTTTTGGTTGATTTTCTGTAGCAACTGTCGCATGCTTAGAACACTTTGTGGTGTTAGTTTCAATGATTGAATTCAAATTCTAATGGAGCCGTTTTATGCTGGGTTCAATCTGCTTATGCTTATAGACTAATGTTTTGCTTTATATGAAATACTTTTGGGTCTAGAAACGTATCTTTATCAGGCTCATAAACTTGTTTTCTGGTCTCAGTCTTTGTTTCAATAAGGCAGCGGCATTTTGAGCAAGTAAAAGCTGCACTTCCTGTTATTATTAATGCTCTGAAGGCAATATCATTAGATATAGACGATGAAGATACAGATCCTTGGGACGTATTCCACAAAGCGAATTGCATTGCTGATTCAATAAAAGCAGTTTGCTTCATTGTTGGTCCGTGATGCTTTTGAACTAATTATACTGCCTTACTATATTATTCCCCTATAGGAGTTATATCCTGATAATACCATTCCATGTGGCAGGAAGGCAAGGACAAGGAGAAACTCCATGCTTTATTAGGCTTGTTTGTCTTGCAGATCATGGTTGATACTCCTTTTCATGGGATCTGTGTCAAAAGAAAAAAGCATTTTTTTTTTGGGGTTTTTTTTTCTTTCATGTTTTCATTTATTCTTGATGATCTAGTTTCTTTCAGGTTTTTTTTTTTTTTTTTTTTCATATGGTGGCGATTCTTGATTTGCAAGCTCTTCGGAATGAAACATAGAGTTTCACAGTCTCTTCCCTTGGTGTTGCAGTTGTCACACTTCCTCCAGTATTGTGGTTTATCATACACAGGATTGATAATGGGGACTGATGTCAATAAACTTATGGATATTGCTGTGGGAGGTATGTAATTATTGTTCTCTACTTGCTATTAGTTTGCTGCGTCATCTTTGTCACTTGATGCACCTGTAACTGTAAATATACAGATGATGGAGATGATTCTGTGGGTTGTTTCTCTCACATCTGGCATGGTGCATCACTTGCAAATTCTGTTTTGCAGTTCGCATGTTTCTCCTCGGCATATTATCATCTTAGCTTAACGTTCTTAGGTGCAATAATTAATGCTTCCACTATTGTTTTCTCTCATTATACAGTAATTTGGGGTTACAAGTCGAAAGAGGTTGCTGTGTCTGCCATGGCAGATCTAACAGCAGTCAAGATTGAACTTCAAAGGAGCCAGATGAAAAGATGGCAAGCAGTAGGCATCTTAAAGCATATATTCTTGTGCATAAAGCTGCCATATACACATCAAGAGGATGCAGTGAATTTCCTACTGAGCATCTTGGATGGAAATTTATCCCGGACTTCTGATGATGAAAATGCAGACTGCTCAATGTATATGCCAACTCTTTATGCCTCTTTGCAGGTAATCTCTTTTTTAATGCTTTAGTAGTTCTAATGTGAAATTTTTCTTTTTATCGGCAACAGTTGACACTCAGTGCAGGCTCTTCAAGTGGTAATTATGTATTCATCAGATGTAATGTTCATCTGCTGGCATTGACTCAAGTAAATGAGTCTCTGCTTAACAAGTGTGCTTCTTGCTGTGTCACAAAACAAAAGTATTACTCTAAGATATTAAGAGTCTAATTAACATTTAATTGGAACATCCTGCACTTAAACTCACTCCACAAATCAATGTTCAGGAGTACCAGATTGCCTCTAAATAGTAACTACACGAGTTTATCTACTGGCTTTTATGTTTTCGTAGAAATCCATATTATGTTGTTCCATATCTTGCAGATTTTAGCAGCTCTCAATCTCTACATATTTGTTTTGATCACAGAATCAATTGGTAAGACTAATCTCTCCATGCATGTCTTCTTCTTTCCAGTGGCTCCATATCTTGTTCTTTCCCCCTTTCTTTTAACTATCTGCAGTTTGTCTGATCCCATTGTTTTTGCCACCCAGTACCCTGTGCTGATCCTCTGAATGATCACTTTCCTACTCAAAATGCTCCTATTGTTTAGCAATTTGTGCCTCATCTTACTGCAAGGATAAATGAAACAGGAAAAACCAACTATACAGGAGTGCTGTCCAAGAACAACTTACTGAAGGTCTACAATGAATGGCTTCTTCCTCTCCGTACTTTAGTGCTGGGATTGCAGTAGAAAATCGAAAGGATTGGGATCAATTATCGTCTGATACATTCTGTGGCTTGAACCCAGTTGAATTAGTCTTGTATCGTTGTATTGAACTTGTTGAAGAACATCTGAAGAAGATATTTTCTTAGCTTATCACAGACACCAGTATTTATAATTGCTAAATGCTCAATAGACATGTTTGAGACATTCTATATGGTTCTTCTATCTGGATATTCTCAAAAGTGAAATTGTCCAATTAGCATGCTTCTGTAGGTGCATCTTAGTAGGGCATTGTGAACCATTGTATTGTCAAAGCATTACAAAAACTTTGGCTTACCCTCAAACCACAGAAAGAATGAATGAAGATGGACAGGGAGGACGTAATTAACTCTTTACTTACATGTGGAAAAACAAACATGTCGAATTAGATTACATTCTATATCTGTGGTTTGAATTCCATGTGTATAAGAGACCCCCGAATTCAGGAATCCCTATATCTTAAAGATTAAAATGGCGTATACTGCTCAGCAATGTATCAGCTTTTCGACAGTTGCTAAAGAACTCTAATTTCTGTCTCTTATACTCATCAGCACAGATTGCTTAAGAGACAGAATTGGTATGGAAGATACAGATGGTATCTTCAGAATCTTATCACTTTTAAATGATTTGGAAAAGTTGTTTGCTAGTAGTTAATTTACAAAGAGCTCATTGGCCTTCATTTAGCAAGTTCAAGAATATAAGTCTTCAACTAACCCCGTTTAAAATTTCTGGAACAATCTCTTCCTCTGATGGCAACATGTTTAAATCAGGTAGAACAGAGCAACTCTTCTGCGTATCAACTTCTTTTTCCACTCCTCTGCAAGAGGAACCTGATGATCCAAAACCATGAGCCTGCACGGTATTATCATGTCTTGGCAAGACCGAATGAGTGTGGTGATTCGTTGATGCTTCCATTTCATTGCACTGGTTGGCAACTGCAACCTCTATGGCATGGGATGTCTCACCTGATGTTCCTCTCACCTCCTGGGCTTGCTCAGAATGGAAAATCCTCGCCCAAACCTTGAGTTTGTAGATTTAGGTCAATCTGCAAAGTGGGAGAATCAGTAGTTAGTCACTTTCCAAACTCCTGAATTGTAGGCAGGGATTTTCTCTTCTTAGTAATTTGTTAGACTAAACATATTTGTCAGATATCCAAACTGCAAAAGAGCAACATTACAAGACATTACCTTCATTCTCTTCCAGGTTTTCACTCTTGGCCTTCTGTTCCTCGAATGTAACATGCAATGATGCCAACTCCTAGTCAAACCAATAACCAAACTTGAGACAGAGCAAATAATTGCAAAAGATTACATACTGAGAGAATGAGTCTGTCAAGAAACATACCCTTTTCAGAGTTACTCTCTCCTTCAATAGCAAACTTTCTTCCTCCTTAATCTCAGCGAATGTCTGTGAAAAATCAACCAAAGTTTCTGATCACATGCCAAATTCTCTCCCAATATATGAATAACACTTTTCTTTTTTGGGTTGGGGGTGACATGTAGATGAATTTAAGTATCGAAGTCAAGAAGAATACCTCCTTCTTCTTTGATCTCTTGCTGTTGCTACAGATGCTGGTGTCATTATCAAGGCATCTTGAAAAATAGATATTTATATATAAACCAAGTCAGATCATATGGAAATATAAGATTTATCTTGGCGAGCAATTAAGAAAAATCCATACTACTACTAGTAGCACTATATAAACCAATCCATCTAGCTATTAACAATTGAAATAGTGTGGATGTAGAGGAAGAATGGGCTGGGGGATTGATTGGGCCTCTTCAGATGAAAGTTGACAAACTGAAAAGCCACAAGAACCAAGAGAATTGTTCATATAAACTTTCTAGAGCAAAAAATAAAAAAGGATTTGATTGATGGAGATGTACGGGACTAATTGTAGTAGGATAATTCATTAGATTTAACTGTATAAAAGCAAGGGGTGTTAAAAAAATGAAGGTTAAAGCAGAAAGGGAAGGTGTGTATAAGAGACAGTCTCTGGAGAGGCCGAGGAAAGAAAAGGAAAGCGCATCCCAATTAATTCCCTCATCCCCGATTGGAATGACAACATTTTCTCAATTTGGAGGGAAGGTTAGACTTTTTTTTACTAGTATGTAGAATTTCTCCTAGTTTTTTATTAGTAGCACATCGAAAAACTTAAAAAAAGCTATGAGATAAACAGATCAAATAGTTAAATAATACAGCCCGCCTGAAGGTAAATGCCCCAACCCACCCCAAAAAAAGAGATCATGCCGGAGACATCGCTCTCTTCCAGTCATTCTCACCCTCACCAAACTCAATGGAATTGGAACCTCCTTGGTCTTGGGCTCTTCCTGTATTCGGGGGTTCATTTCCACCACATCATACCAACATTTTTTTACCAATTTAAAACCCAAAAAAAAGAAAGAAAAAAAAAAAAAAATGGTCCTCACATCAATTCTTTGTTTCCATCCATCCCAAAAAACAAACCTCAAAAAAGAAACAAAGACGCTACCAACGGCGAAGGTTCCTCTCAAGTAATTGGAGAGAAGAATTTCTTTTTAATACATCATATAAAAATATTATTTAAAAATATTTTTAAAAAATTATATCCGTTCACAATGTAATTTATTACATATACTTGTTATATATAAAATTTGAAAATAAATAGATTAAGTTTTTTCGATTGATTAAACTGAATTTAATTTTAACCCATTTTACAAATATTTCATAGATAAAATATTTACGAATAAATTTAATTTTAAGATATATTGATTTAATCATCAAAACAAAATTATTGACGTAATTTGATAATTTTTATAAGTTTTAATTATTTAAATATAATAGATCATTGGAGAGAACTCCAGATAAATATACTTTGAGAAAAACTTAATCCCGTCACCAACAACTACTTTTTTATTGTACAACTCTGTAAACGTATGCGCATAAAATCTTTCCTCTTTTCATAGAGAAAAAAAAAAAAGAACAAAAAAGTTTAAAGGTATAAAACTGAGATACTACTAAAAGAGATGTTTGCTTCAGTTGGATCCACTAGTAAGGTGACACATTGACTATGTGATAAGAGGAAGTCACATCTAGTTTTGTATTCAGGAAAATTATTGCATTTTCTAGCCAAGGAAGAGAAGAAGGTAATGTCTTGTAATGTTGGGGATAAAGTTCTTAAGACACATCAAAACTGGGACTTGGTGTTAGAATGAGGGATCCACCATAGTATTTTTCCTAAATGTATATAGTCTATACCTGTCTCTTATACACATCTAGCCCGTGTGTATAAGAGATCAGGTGCATGGAGAGAACTTGAAGAAGTGCTTAAGCTTCAATGGGCTTAATAAAAAAACTTTTTTTTCGTAGTTATATATTTTTTATTAATAAAGAATGAAAAATGATGTACTAATTAATAATAACTTAAAATAATAAATAATAAATTGAACTACTAAGTACTATTTTTGGGTAATAAGTTAAAATTTAGAATTTTAACTATTAATTTAAAATAAAATAAATAATAATTTGATATGATTTCCTCGAAAGTGAATACCAATTTAAAAGTCAGCCCGAGCCCGACACAGCTCGCTCCACCCCATCTGGACTTGGCACAGAGACCGAGACTAGATCAAATATTTTAAATTCTTGCCCCAACATAGCATAGCTCTGTTTGGGAAGACAGCCTAGAACAATCCGTCCTATTATTAATGCCTAACTCGCCAAAATTTTGGCCTCCCACAACCCATTGTCATGTCTAGTCTAAGGCGTGAAGACAAGGAAGTATTAAGTTGAGATGAATGTGAAGCTAAATCACGTTCGGTAGAAGGGTACTTTGCTGCGGCTATACAAGGCAAAGAGGTTCGTTGATCTAGGAAACAGAAAGGTTCTTCGTAGCTTCCCCAACATAATTGCTTTGTCGTGGCTAAGGGAGCCATCTAGACTTTTTTTATTTTTGGTAAATAAAAGGTTAAGTTAAGAAGCCGATGTGGTTATTGCAATTAAAGATCGTTAACCGTCACGGAATATTTCTGTCTCTTATACACATCTTATATCATAATTAGTAGTGGCCGGCGAGGTTTACGTTTTCAGCGAGATTCGAACCTTAGGCATTCAAGTGTAAGTGATGATACTAAACCAAGCATTATAGATTTATAAAAGCATTAACGTTTCTTCTCTCTTCGTTAGGGCTTATTTTTCATTGTTCTTAGAAAAGACTTTTAGAATTATTTTTAAGGGACAGGCGTCAACGGTAATTGAAGCTTTCTTTTGTTTCAGAGTGTTCCTTTGGTAAATTCGTGCCTTCTGTAGCTTTTAATCTACAAGTTGTGGTCTACTTACTTTCAATTCACAATAGTTAAACTAGTTTTATGGAAAAAAATAATTTATTGTAATCATTTTACTTTCTACGTTCGTATTTCAATAATCATGAACTATTTGGGTGTGGGTGATGCAGAATTTTTGTGAATTTATTCAAAATCTCAGAAAAATTAAGTTTTTGCATCATAATTAGTACAAATCGACAGTGTACTTACTTCTTAGATTAGGTAGGTCAACCGAGGTAATATGGAAGTTGTAACTCCTATAATAGACCAGTGTCAATTATTAGGTTAATTAAATTCACAATCGTCACTAACGAAATTGTTTAATTGATTCGGTTTTAATTCTACATAAAAAAAAGTCTTGATTTAATTGGAAATAGGGTACAGAGGAATTTAACCTCGAATCAATTAAATTGTCTAGGACTTGGTTAACACGAGGATTTGAGATTAGGTTGAACATTGAGAATTGGACCTCTACTTGATGTAAGTGGACTGTTTGATTGATGCATTAAGTAACCCTAAAAATTTACTAGTTAAGTGCCTTAAATTTGTCTTTTAACCATTAGAAGCCATGTGTCTAAGAGACAGTACTTACATAGATTTGTGTATAAGATTTAGAATCTAATTTAATATTATGATGTTTTAGATCGTATATACCTCTAATCAATTCTTTGTCTCACAAATTGATTTAATATCAAATTAAAAAAAAATTATCACAAAGATAATTTAGATGTGCTTGTACTTTTCATCTCAATCTTACTTTCTCATATTCATTTTTTTTAGATACACCTCCACTGAATATGTGGCTAGTGCATGCATAAGAGACAAACACGGCACACTTCAAGTATATAGAAAATATGAAAGGGCAACGATTATATTAATTAATTTGGAACTATTCTTTTATTACAATAGATAGTCTCGTGCGATCGAATACATTGAGTTTCATATAATTTTTTGTTTTATATGCTTTCTTAATTTTTCTTTTACAAATTAATAAATCGTCAAAATTTTATAAAATAATTTTAATAAAATAATTTCAATAATTTATTTATAACGTAAAATAGACTACAGATAGAAAATCTTATAAAGAATTGATGGACTAGCAAGAGGCTGTTTCCCACGTGCATAATAAAAATGGCAAGAAAGTTTGCAGCGTATCTGGTTCTATAACGATTCGCCACGACACACCATCTAAATCCACCACCAACATCCTGTGGTTGCACTCGGGTCATTTGTCAAGTTCTCTCCTAGCACCACTTGCTTCACCTATAAATTAAGTTAAGAACGTCACAACTTAATTAATTGCAAGCAAAATGTGCTTTACAAATTTTTCTTGACAAAATTTTAAACATATATATATATTTAAATTACTAAATAAATGGGAAGTTTAGATATAAATAGGAGACAAAAAAAAAAAGTGCTCGTACTTTGAGAGTCTAACTATTTCCAAGAGCAATTTTTCTCGCTCGTGCCCCTTTTTTAAAAAAATAAATAAAAAACAGAGTGATGAAAACTTACATGTGTATGGATCCAAAAGCAATTTATGGACTCGTTTATTGATGAAAACTAATTCTTGATTCATGTTATTAATGTATTATATGGATCTAGACTTCTGTTTTAGCAGTCTAACATCCTTATATTACCTGTCTCTAGAAACACATCTATTGCTTTTGGATAGATTTCTACTATGTTAATATAATAGCAAAGTACTATTATATTTATTCAAGAAACGATCGATACACATTGGTTTAAAATAATAGTACATTTGGATAAAATGACAAAATCAATAATGTGTTATTAGACTTTGAAAAAAAAATAAATGTAATCAACACAAGATGTGTATAAGAGACAATTAATGATTGATATGATTTTGTACGTGGATTGAGCGAGCTGTGTCGGGCTCGGTGATTTTTATAAATTATTTTTCAAAAACTAATTACTTGAACTTGATTGCAATCGATTTACTTTGAACTGAACTCAATAAAATAAGCTTTGGGCTTACGAAAATATACAACTAAAACTAAACTTGATATATGTGATGCAACCAAAATATTAAGCCCATTGAAGCTTAAGCACTTGTTCAAGTTCAACCATGCCTTGATTCCTTTCAACACGGGCACTTCAAACAATACTTGCCCAAGATGGTTTACCCCAACCAATCCTACTTCATCATTGCCTGGTCTTCAAGCAGCAATTAGATGTGTCATAAGACATCAGAGGGCTTAAGAATATCCTTTGAAGCCCAAAGCAGATAGATTTTTCCATTGCATCCCAGATCAAGCCCACATTAAATCATTTCTCAATCAAGTAATTCCACCTTAGAATCTTCATCAGTTATGCATTTCATCGAAATGGGAATATACAAATTGCCAAGAGGTTTTCTAGTACCTCGCCTATTAACCTATAAAGAGAATAGTTTAAGGTGGAATTTACTACATTAAAAGTTATCTTAGAAACACATACTTTTAGCAAAATATACAATAAATTTACTAATTACTAGTAGTTTTGGTGGTTAGCAAAGAATTTCTATAATTTATTTCAGTACATAAAATAAACCTTACCAACTGTGCTCTACATCGCATTGTTGCTACATATCCACATTGCCTAATATCTAAAGTACATTGCATTAAACATTTTGATGGTAGATTAGATTTCAAAGTACATCATATTAAGAATCTCAGACTACATAAAAGGTGACTTGATTTGAACCGCAAATTATGATAATTACATACAACCTGGTAATTAATTTGTGAATGATATTCTTAAAGGTGTTTATCTTGATCATTCGATCCAAAAAATTCACTAAATTAGTCTATTTTGAACTGTAAAAATAGGATAGTTGAACCAATTAATAAAACCGTGTTGAGTAGCGGGTCAACGGTGAGTACCCGATCGATCCAAATACAAGGGTAATTATGTAATTTTATATATTATGACCTTAGATTAATAAATTTGGGGTATAAATATAACTAATAGTCATTTTAAATTTTTTTTATAAATTTTTTACACTAAAAAATGTAGGATCTAAACATGCAAGTTGAACAGATCAACTTGCAATTCTGTCAATCTACTACTACTAGGGATTTAAGTGGTTGGTTAGACATTATGGTTCCCGCCCCTTGATTAATCCCATTTTAGTGTTTATATTATTATTATAGCCTAACTGAAAATGACATTTTAGCTGTGATATGACCCATCCAACACTTAAAACGGAACATTTGGAATCTTTTGGGGTCAATAATTAGGTTAAACTATGACCTTTGACCGTAACTTTAATTATTAAAAAAAAAAACACGTGGAAAAAGTGATTGATACCTACATTTACTTGCATACATTTTTTTTAACAATTTACATCTAATTATCTTGAAAAAGTGATTAGTAAGTACATCCTTTAGTCAACAAATTGTTCACCAAACTATCCAAAGTGCCTTTTAAGCCATTTCAAAAGTCATTCTGAATTTGATTAACCATAGAGCTCCACCTTGTCACTTTCTGTATACATTGATTTCTGAATGCAATGTTAGCAAGTGACAGACTTCAACAAGTAATCTTGAAGCATGAATTTAGAGAAGCGAATAGAGTTGCGGATTGTTTAGCCAAATGCAAGGCCACTCAACTTGATGCTTGTGTTTTGTTTGATGAACCTGCTAGTTTTATTAGGTCTCTTTTGGTAGATGATCTTAGAGGGATTAAATTCCCAAAACGATGGTAATTAAGGAATTCTACCAAAAAAGATTTTGGATAAAACTTTCAGGTGTTAATGTTAGATGTTGACAGTCTATTGCTTTCTCATTGGACACAAAAGAACTCCCTGTTCCCTACTGCCTTCTGCATAGACTGTCTCTTATCCAAACAGTAAATTTTGGCTGATTATAGAAAAGTAATTATTGAAAAAGTTAAAAGATGTTTCTTTGTTAAAGTGATCTTAAAAAGGCAAAAGGAGTTCCCAAAAGCAGACGAGGAGCAACTTTTAAAAATTAAAAAAAAAATTTACTATTTATTCCGCAGTACAAATGAATATTACTACAGTTAAAAATAAATACTTTTTGTCAGTTAAAATTTAAATTAAAAATAGAAGTCAAAAGCAAATAAGACACCTCAAATCAGTTGTAACATTCAAAATGTATGGTGTGTTGATTACAAGTAAACAAGAACAAGTCCCTAACCACAAACATTTGTTAAGAGACACATAATCCAATAGACAAATTTATAAGGGTTAATTACACTTTACCCTCTTGAATCTATATTATAGTTACATTTTGTCCTTTGAACCTAAATAATATATACTTTGCCCCCTTTTATAAGATTCTATCATACAAATAATCATAAAAAGATAATATGGATATTTATTATGACAAAAATATCCTCCAACTTTTTGTGTTCAAAGTTTTTCTATTCTTAATTAATTTCTAATGATTGCACATATTCTTTTTATTTACTTATTTATTTTTTATTTACAGACTATAAGAGAATTTTATGAATTTTCAAATTTCTTTAATCACCTTACACATTACTTGTTAATTTATAAAACTAAATACAAAAGGTTTGGATCGAATGATCAAGATAAACACCTTTAAAAATCATTCACAATCGATTACCATTTATTTTGTCTCTGATACACATCTAGATGTGTATAAGATCAGAATTATCAACCATTTGTGATGAAAAATTCTATTATTCTTATAAAATAAAAATATATTATATAGAATCATTAAAAATGAAATAAAAAGGAATGTAATTTGTTTACAAATGTTTGAAGGGTAATAATGTCAAAATAAATGTACATATATATTTTATAAAGACATATATATAATGGATTCTTTTAGAAATCATAGGTAAAGTGTACATTTAATTGTTCATGGGATAAAGTATCTCTAAGGTATCAGTTCAAGATGTCTAAAGAGTAATTAATTCAATTTATAATTACAAATGTTAAATGATAAAACGTGTCACATCAGTTACTTAAAGAAATTAAGTTAGTCTTACAAAAAAATGTGTGCCATAAGAATTGCATGAAGAAAGAAGGGGATGTGTAGGACTGAAGTGCAGTTTAATTGAATTACTGTTTTTTTTTTTTAAATAGTTTCATTGAATTTTTTTAGAAAAAAAAAAAAAAACTACATATTGTAGCTATGAAACAACAGCATAGATTCACCAGTACTTGTACCTAACATGACCAACAATCCCTCGCAACAATCCCTCCATCTTCAATAATATTCACCTTCAATTGAATTAATCCCTCCATATTCAATGAGTATTCACCTATAATTCTCTATTTAGTGGGAATAAAGTTTACTTTATTTGTTTGATATTTGTTTTCTTCACTACAGGATCTGGACGGACGAACGACCCACAAAGTGAACTAGAGCTAAAATGAAAAAGAAAAAAAAAACTATAAATATATTTCAGGGAGTTCAAGGAGTGTCCAATGTGCAGAGGGTTGTCAAAGGAACATTAACAAAATAGAAGCATTTTGACCAAAATAGTTAGTTCAACAATTAAATTAATTTTATCCCTAACTGGAATAAGACCACCACCTAAAAATTGAAATTAACTTGCCGACCACCACCAAAGGAAAATATCACCATCTCATACCAATTCCTCATCCAAACATCCCAATAATCAATATGATGTTTTCTTGACAAAAAGACCAAAATGCCCCATCCATTCAAGAACCATGGTGATTGCCAAGAACAAACATGTGAATAAAAATTTTCAAACAACTTGGACATAACATTATATTCACTAATCAAAAGCATTAAATCGTCATTGACAATCCCTCCAATTTTCTAAAACAAGCCCCCCCCAAAACTTGTAAGAAATTTATAGAACATTGATTACTAATTTCCCCATCCTTAACTTCCAGTCCCTCTACCAATCATCTCCTTATACCTAATCAGAGACTCCCGCCTCTGCAACTTCAACTGTTGCTTAAACATGTTGATGAAATCATCAGCTTTGGCATCAACCTCCTCATCACCCTCCGTCGCTTTAGCACCCCTCTCCCTCACAGTCGCCGGACGGCGCGTCTCCGCAATATCATCCTCCTCAAAGTGTTTAAACGCAGAGTTCAAGCTCGCCGACTTCTTCATTTTTGTCGGTAGCCTCGCCGGAGTATCACCGGCGATGTACCATTAGTATCCGAATTTGACATGCTAACATGTTGTTAAGAGACAGCTGACTGTACACTTCATCCAAGCTCTGTAGCTCTTCATTCTCCACATTTTCCTCTTGGGCTTCCTCAAAATCGAAATGGGTTTCGTTTTTCTAGAGCATTTTCCTCGTGGGGTTGTTGAAAAAAGTAATGGGTTAGATCGCCTTCCACCTGTTCGACGAAATGCGCTTGCTTTTCTCGATGTGTATTTTCAAAACTGTAATTGGTGTCCGAATCTGGGTCTAATTTGGGGTGGACTGCTATTGAACTAGTAGAATCTTGGGATCTGTAGGTGTAGAAATTTATGGACTTCAAACGCTGGAGAACAGAGGGTGATGTAGCAAGCTTGGGTTGTTGGGGATCATTTTGGGAGTTTTGCTGATGGTTGTGATGGTGTTTTTGGTTGGCTAAAGTTGAAGTAAAAGCAATGGTGCCAATCATAAGATTAAGAAGAACAAAGAGAACAGCAGGAGTAAACCAGCTGTTCATGGATGCCCAGATTGAAGGTATTGTGTTTGATACAGATTCCTCAAACATTGTGCAGTTTTTCTCCTTAGAAATGATGAAAAATATAAAATAGTAGAGTAGGAGGAAGGGTTGTGTCGGTGCGAGGGAGACTGGTAAAAATTTTATAGTGGAATGCAGGGTTGAATGGAACAAAGATACTACTAAAGCGAGATAAGAGGGAGCTTTGATTTACAAAAAAACATATTCATGTGAAAATTCTTTTTGTAATTACATTTATCTCCCTTGAGATTTGGCTAAATTACCAAACAAACTCTGAAGTTTACGAAAATTACAAATACCTCCTTCAAAGTTAAACCCGTTAACCCATCCAAACGGAAAAAATCAAAAGACAAAACTACCCTCAATCCTTCCTCACGTCTAAACTTATTGCCCACGGCCTTATAACTTTCTCCGTCCACCGCAACCTCTTCTGCTTCCCCTTTCACAGCCTACAAGCTATTGTCTTTACTGCCAACCCCTTCCACCATTTTACCTAAAAATATTATTAATCTTTTCTCTTCGATAATCTTTTTTCTTTTTTTTCCTTCTTAAATGCTTTTTACACAACTCTTGTTAGTAAACTGATCTCCTAAAACTAGTGGACAACAACTATAACCTTCAATCACAAAGGGCATTTAATACAAGAAATTTGATACCATAACCACATTTCAAAAAAATAAAAATAAATAAGAACCTGATTAATATTATTATCATTACTCCAGCAAAAATATTTTCATCATTCCAAGAAAATTATTTTACAATCACCTCAAGAAAATAATTTTAAAATCATGAAAAAACCCATAAACAATCACCTCCGATTCGTCGTCAACCCATTATCAAACATTATCTAAATTAACAGTTCTTTCACAAATTTTAGTCTTTTGATATTTCAGCATTGCTGGAATAAAGCCATTCATATTCATTCACCATTGAAGAAGCCATCAATGACCAAATAACTACCAAAAAAAAAAAAACCACAACAATCCACCCATGCAATTTTGAAAGGGGTAGAAATAGGGGATTAAATGAGAGAGTGATCTGAAATTAAAATAATTAAAAAAAATAGCATAAAGAGGGGAATAGAGGAGACAAAGAAGGGGAGGAGGATTTCAAAAATAATAAAAAAAATAAAAAAATAAAAAAGAAGAAGAAGAGGAAGAGAAGGGAGATCCGATAGGAGGAGAGAACAAATATGTATCGGGTTTTGAAGGATAGATGGTAGCGAAATGATCGATAGTATGAGTGAGATGGGTAGGTATGGGTTGATTTATCATGTAGGGTTTTAGTGGTTTAATGTAGAAGTAAATGATATAGGGTTTTCAAGGATATATTAAGAATTTTACTATAGTATTTTAGTTGGGATAACCGACAAATAAAGAGTCAACATGAGTTGATTGACAGTAAGGGGCATTTGTTATAGATTTACTATAAATAAAAGGTAGTTGTAATTTTCACGAACTTCGAGGTTTATTTAGTAATTTGATCAAAAATCAAAAAAAGTAAATGTAATTAACTGAAAATATAAGAGACAGCTGGGTTTAGGTGTCTTGGAGAACAATTCTTAAATAATTGGTCTATGGTAATTGACAAAAATGCTTTGGTTTAAATTTACCCTCTTTTTGTTACTCGATTAAAATAAAATTATTAATGGTTACTTGCATGATTTCAGACAAAAGGTACATAATATCTAACATGAATTCGATACACTTAAAATTTTTTTATTGTTTTATTATATTAAAATAATTATTGTTATTGTGATGTAGATGAATATAGATCAAGAGACACATAATACCTACCATGAATTCGGTTAACTTAAAATTTTCCAGCCATATCATGTGCTCTATGATAATTATCTAATGTCAAATCAGTGTAAATAATGATGAAAATGTATTTGGATACTTTTGAGTGTTGAATATTAGATAACACAATTAAATTACATATATAAGTAATAAATTTTATTTTAATCATTAAACAGTTATTAGGCATTCTAATAATTATTTAATAACTAATAATAGACTCTCATTTGGAGAAACATTTCCACCTATTTTTAATAAAGTTGCCCACACCATCCAAATAAGTTCTTCCTAGTAATTATTAAGTAACTTTGAAAATATCACTAATTATAAGATGTCAATAATCACCATAAACTTTGTCGTATAAAAGGTGAACATAATTTTAAATTTTCATAGCAATTCATCATCATTATTCAAATTAAGCTAGCACTGAAAAATTTAGCACTAATGATCTGATTTGGTAAATGATATGAGGGGTAAATATAATACTCGGTGTAAAATTATGTTGCGTCATTTAGTGTCACTGATTTTAATAAAATCAATACGTGTGTAATTTGGCACGTCAATATAATCATGTCTCAATTCAGTGTTATTAATAACAATAAATTAATATTTATATAATTATGTAATTAAAAAAATATCTTTTTTTCTTATTTTTTATTTAAATTTATAATCAATAAATTATACGAAAAATATATTATTATCTAAATTGTATTTCGTTATCAATTATGCACTTAAATATGAAATAAGATCTCAAAAACATTGAGAAAAATAGGAACGATCATAAGGTAAGACGATAATGAATTTCAAAAATCTGATTTAAAGTGGGGCATTAGGAGCTGGGGTTTGTTACGTTTTGTATAATTTTGTGCTGTACTATTTTTTTTAATGTGTGCGAGATATTTATTTAAGAACTAATTATACTTTACCCCTAAATTACTGAGGTAGTTACATATTGTCTCCTTAAATTACAAAAATATACACATTTTTTTTTAAAGAGAATCTATGATGGATTTTCATTTATTCTTTAGTGATTTGAACTCATAACTTAGACCACAAAAAAAGTAGAATTTTATTATTAGGACTACACTTCATTATCATTTCTTTTCAACTATTGTTTTAATTGGATTTACAGAAATTTTAAAAATTATTGAATTGATTAATTTTACAAAATAATAGTTCAACATGATTAAAAAATTATTTTTATATTAATATCATCTAACCACATAATACTTTCACTCAATTACAATGACATTAAGTGTAAAGTTAGAAAAGAATCATTTAATATTCCTTTAAACTTCTAAAGCTTCAAATAATTAGCCTTATTCAACGAAAGTCATATATATGGTCATAGACTTCAAGATAGATCTTTTATTTCTTTTGAGACCTATCCTATAATATTGTGTAAAAAAATCAAAAAAGAAAACTATTCTTAAATTTTTTCACGCTCATATCACATCGAAGTGCTAAAAAAAAAAAAAATCGCCAAATCCAATTCAATTTATTATAATCAATTAGCTAACATGTTAGTTAACCGCATTCTAAAACACGAAAAAAAAATAAAAAATCATGGACTTATCAATTCAATTTATCGGATACGCTCATCCTCGTAGTGCTACTGTTATGAAAATTTTCAGCCACCTAAAACTGGGTTTGCGGTCTAAAGACAATCCAGAGAAAAAAACCAGAAATTATCATAAGATATTAAGGAATCTTTCTGCCATTCACTTGTCTTTCAGGAACAAGAGTTAAAAGAAGAAGCAAAAGCAAAAAAATCCCCTTCTATGGGGAAAAAAATAAAACCCAAAGAGTGAAGTGTTAAATTGAAGAAAAGCATCTATGCTGGGGAAATATTTAAGAATTGAAAAAAAAAAAAAAAAATGAAAAGGGGGAGGGGACAGCTGGCAAGAAAAAAAAAGCAAGCATTTTGCGTTCAATAGAGTTGAGAGCTGGTGTGTTTGCAGTTTGCTGTATTGAGACTGGATTGTTCATCAGATGTCGATCATAAGAATGATGGATTCTTGCAAATAACAGTTTGAAATGCTCATCTTATTATGTTCTTTGATGGGAATAAGAAACGGTTATTTGATGAAAACGAGCAAATGTCTAGTTGGAGCTTGGAGGAAAATTCTTGTACGATCTGGTTTTGGTAGGTAGGTGGGCACCTTATCACATTTATTCACATTATTCTAATTTATTAAAATAAATTTTTTTGAGATAATTTGAATGAATATAAATTAAAAAATTTTATTTTAAATCGGATCCATATAAAAATATTCTGAACTTGGAGGGTTCAAATTTGATTTTGACTTTCAAAGAGTATTTTTGCTATTTAAATGAAAATAGCTGTGGCATTAAGGATAGTTGTTGTGCCGATGTATCATTGCCCTACACTGATCCTGATTATCTGTCGTTTCTTGTCTGTGTTATCAAAATCTTTCCATTCTTGGGCAAGTCGTGGCAAGTGTCTAGCTGAATTCAAAGATGGAGAAGCGGACAAGAACATGGTCCAATCTCAAAGTTTAACATGCTCGAAAATCAAAGGTTGTGATTTAGAGTTTGATCATGGCCAACTGTTAGTTTAGTATAAATCTTAGAGGTAATTTCACTTTATCTTGTTAATATTTAAATTATTATTAATTTAATCTCTAACGTTATTTTTTAATTAGTTAAAAAATTTTATTAAATCTAACTCAATATTATTGCTTGTTTCGACAAAATACTACACCTTACAATTTTATCTAAATAAAAAGTTATTTTTTTAGAAATTTCATTTTTTTCTCAATTTTACCTGATTCATTTTTTTCCTTTTCTCTTATTTGTTGACATGATTCAACGATTTTTAATCTTTAATCACCATATCTCAAAATTGATGAAACTCTATTTGTGAAGAAATAAGATATTTTTGAGTGTCATGGAAAAATTTGTTTACATATTAATAATTTAAAGGAAAAAATGTCATTTTATCTAAAAATCAAACACCGTTAAATTTAACTATCAATTTAAGAACTTTACTTTCTAAAAAATGACTTTAAATATTAAAGTAATAATAACCCTAAACATTAAGGGAGTAAAAGTAATCTTAATACAAGTATTATGTTTATTGATGATTGCACTTTACCTTTTAGGATTGTTAATTTCTTGCTTCTTCTTTTTAGGAAAATACAGTTAGTGGGATGATTTTCCTTTAGTTTTTTTAAGAGAAAAGGAGATTTTAAGGCATTGAACAAGTGATTCTTTTTTCCTGTTTAGCTGTCTAGTTAGATTAATAACCTTGTTTAATTAGTGGTGGAGAATACTTGCTTTGCTTAATATTCTCTTTGAGGGCTCGGTTCTTGATTCCGACTAGGGACAACGGAATGTGGAATCCTCATTTTTAGACTTTGGTACTCTTCCAGCTTTCTACTTGTTCCATTTCTATATTTCTATACAGAACTCATTTGTGAATAATAATGTGGTTTAAACAAAAATGAGAGGAATCATACATTATGTTAAAAAGCAATATTAGAAAATTAATGTAACCATTATTTAACTCACATAATGAATTAGGTTCGTATAACAACTACGATGATGTCATTCATATACAATAAAAAAAGAAAAAATATTAATAAAGATTTGATTTTAAATGTCTACTTATAAATTTTGTTGTCATAATCAAATTTTATAAAATTTCAGTTAATATTATAAATTTTATGATATTTAGATTTATATTATAGAGACATAAATAAAATAAAACTCATTCTATCTAAATATTTTTCTAAAAAAAAATATCCAGCTCCACTCTCTCCAACCCGGGGTGCTTGGTTTTTTTCTCTGGATTGTCTTTATTAGCAGCCCAAAAACCAATAAAATTGATTTCATAAAAGTTTTATTTTGATATGTGATTCTTTTCTCTCTGGAAATGTACAAAAAATAATATTTGACGGTATTTTGGTAGGACTTTTTCCTATGGTCTGGGCTATTTGGAGAGAATGAGGTATAGCTCTCATTAGGATGGAATGAGCCCAAAAGTCTTACTTTTGGTGAACAGCCCAACCTAATTTTGGGACTTTGAACTAAATTTTAAACACTTTCGGGTCTATTTGGTTAAATTGAAATTATTTTCTTGCAAATATTTTTTAGAAATGTGCTTAGTGCTAAATATTGAAAAATATTTTTTATTGTAAAATATTTTTTAATTTTCTGCTATCTTGCTGAAAATTATTTACGAAATTTTTAAGTGTAAATTATTATTCAAATAGTTCAAAAATTATACACATTAAATATCAAATAATTACTTGTATAATTTCATTTATTAAATTTATTTTTGTTTTCAATAGTTATCCCTGTCTCTTATACACATCTAGATGTGTATAAGAGACAGAATATATACTGCACCAATTAAAGTTAAAATATTATAATTTAATTTTGAAGCAAATTAATTTTATGTTCTACCGTAACCTCTTGTAATGTATTCATTACAATTGTCATAACTATTTTTAACTAATATTCATCAAATTAAGGATGAAAAATCTTAAAAAGTTATAGTATTTAAAAATATTTTTATTTTGTCAACCAAACACTAAACAAAAATATAAAAAATAAATTTTTTTCATGTAAAATATTTTCTTAAAAAAATAAATATTTTTCTCAAAAAAACATTTTACACCTAACCAAACCGAACCTAAGATTCCTAATTTTCTGATCTTACATACCACTCTACGTAACACACGACATTACATTACTTAGGTGAACAGACCATAGATGAAATAGAGGTTTCAAACAGCATATGGTTATTTTCAGACACTGTAGTTAATTTATTTTTTTAAAACAATATAATTAACAAATTTCATTGATCTAAAGTAGCTAAAGAATTCTACAACTTCATTATGAAAACATTCCGTTGTGTTTTGAGTTATTATACAAAATTTTTTAAAATACATAATATTAAATTATATAAATATTTAAAAAAAATACAACCAAATAATTTTCGAAAAAGACATTAAAATTTTTATTTAAGAAAATAAATGTGTCCGATTGTCAACTTCTGATGAAGACGATAAGTTTTATTTGGTTAGCTAAACAAGACCAAGCAAGATCAGAGACTGGAAAAAAGTATTCAAAGCAGACCCCGAAAATGGTCCCACTACGCAAAGTTCAAATAATTAACTAAGATTTTGCCACAATGTCGACATTTTCTTGAAGTCCAAAACACCGAAATAAATAGACATTCAACTGTCCCTGCGAGTACGACTGATTAACTCACACGTGACACAGCTCAAAGGGCATGCTTCGTATTCGATCACCAAAAAAAAAAAAACAAATCAATTATGTCATCTTTGTTGAGACATTCAAGAACCAAAAGTGGCACCTCGCAAATTGCAATAATTTTGATTTATAACTGAGCTTCTATAGCCTCATGATATCATCTCTCTCATCTCTCATCTATGCCTAAAGTCAGAAGTGAAGAGAGTAGAAGTAGAAGATACCTTTCACACCACAGCATAAGGATATTTTGATAATTTCATTATTTATTTACTCTTAAAATTACCAAATTAACATCCTTACTATGACAATAATATTTGCTGTTATATTAATATTATATAATTATATGTGAATGCACACCATTAAAGAGAATTGTGATGGATTGGCCATAGCCTTCCCAAAATTTTATTCAATCCCTTATCCTAATAAATGAAAAATGATTCAGTGGTAGAGCAAGTTTTAAAATCCTCTCTTAAGGATTAGGCCTTAAAAACAAATCAACTTATTCGATGTTCGAATTAAACTGACTCAATAAAATTTGTTCAAGTTTTGTTTGTTAATAATCAAATTAAATTTAAATAAGAGTGTTACTTTTCTTTCATAATAAAGTATAATTATTAGGATCAAACGCATAATAAAAATAATTAATGACAAATCAAGAATACAATCATAATGTAATAAAAGAGCAAGTCACAACATGAAATGAGTGAACACATAAGATTAAGCGTAATTCGACTTAATTATCAAACTTACGTTCTCGGAGAGAAACTTATACTTTATTATGAAAGAAAATACACATACAAATAATAGAACTTGAATCTTAAACCCTACCCTTATATAACCTTTTTTATCTCAATAATACTCTCACCACAATTAGGATTATATGATTCTTAACTTGTATTTCCCCTTTTGTGTTTCGTATTATAGTTAGGCTTAACCAATCCACTTATTTATAAGAAATATTATTGGGTCACTATTCCAAATAATAATAAGAAATAACATGTCTTTTAACGTAAACCCTATGCAAATATGAAATAACTTGGTCATTACACATCAAACAAGTATAAGAGAAGGTCTTTACACAAAATTTTTTTAATACTGTTACTAAAGTTAACGGATATTCTAATTGTACACACCACGCACTTAAAATGGAACATTCGATAAATTTTTTAACACTAATAGAAATTTAACCAAAGTGGGACGAATCCAAGAGTTATACAATGTGTCCAAAATTTAAAATTCAAGGTACAAAGTAAGAATTAATCTTAAGTTAGGGGATACAAAGTGAAATTAGTCAAGATTACTGTCATTTAGTGCAATATGCCCCCGAAAATTTGTGTGGTATGCACTTTCTTACAAATCCGTTAATTTTGGTCCCACTGTGGTAAAAATTGGACTGAAATGTGATAAAGTTTAGAATTCAGGGTTTTAATAAGAAAGAAAAAAATAAGTATAGAATACAAAGTGAGAATCAAATATAAATTAAGGAATATAAAATAGAGTAAGGCCTAAAAACTCGTTTAAACTCAATTCGAAAAATAAAGAAACCAAATTTACACTAATATATTCCACTTATTTAAATTCATTTAGTACGATAAAAATTAAGGTTGACCAACTTATTTATTCTTTCTTCTGAAACATTTTACAAGAAAAAACCAAACTTAGTAGAGCATAATTTTCAGTGCTATTCTCTTTTTCATTTTGGAGCCATAAATAATTAGGCAGACTTACACTGTACGGTAGAACTATATAATGTATCCAGAATTTAACTTTAATTGATGATGTCTGATTAACAAAAAAAATAAAATTGAAATTTAACTTTTTGTTTTTGGTTTTTTTGTTTTTGGCTTATTAAATGGAATTTAACTTTAATTGGTGCAGTATATATTCGATCCTTTTTTTTTGGTTGCTTTTTCAGCTTCCTTTTTCTTTTAGTGGGATAGTATGTAAATCATACTTGTTTGCAATGTGTACCTGAGAAAGCTATTTACAATTGAATTGTCACAATTCACACAATTCACGAAACAGACGAAGCGCTTTTCTTTGAATAGAACCCAACGAAATTACGCAAAGCTCATACGTACCAATAGTATTTCAGAAATTCCATTTTTTTCTTCCCGCGGAAGCAATAGTCTTGCTCCGGAATAAATGTTGATTACTCACTCTGTAATACAAAGTATGTATACTAATCGTTAAGATAATTAAAAAGTAAGATATTTTATTATTTTTTAAACATGTAACGATTTGTAATACTAATTCTGCATAAATCATGAAGGGTGAGTAATAAAAAAAAATTTCTTGCTCAAATTAAGATAAATTCTTATATAGAACTTAGTGCATATACATCAAAAAATAGAAATTGTGGGTCTCTCACGTGGAGTTCATGTTGAGATCTACATGAGATTCAAAATTTATGTATTTTGATGCACGATTCATATAAGATTTACAATTTCTATATATTAGTGTATCATATATGTGCACCAAAGTCGTACATGCAAGAATTTACCTCTAATTATACATTTTCTCTGTTTACAGTACACACTAATGGCAAGAATATCCGACGGCAGCACTCGTTACAAATTTATTGCTTATGCTGACACAATCAAAGTAAGAGAACATTTCACTGTTTAGTGATGACGAAGAACAACTTTATGATTTTATTAAGTTTCTTTGACATTGTTAATTACTTATTCTAAATTAAGCTCATACTCTATCAGTTTATACTCCACATTTGGTCTTCTTGTCTATCTTGTCTTTTGTTTTCTTTGCTTTCTCTCATGGTAGATCATAGAATGCATCATCATGTTGAAGAAAGTTAAAAGTCAAGGAAAATTACCAATAATTTAAAGACAAAAGTTATGATAGTCATTATATGTAGGATATGGTACATGATCAAATTTGCATGTTATTGATTTGCTTAGTTGGTAATTAAGGCTCTCTTTATCGACAGTATATCAATCACAAATTCAAATCACTAAAAAAATTATTGAAAATCGACGATTGGTTCTCTAAGTTAGCATTTTTTTTTAATTCAACAAATAATATTCAAATAATACTATAATAATTATAAGAGAATTTTACAGTCTTTTTGAGGGAATCATTCCCTTAACTTTAAATCTTGTGCAGTACAAGTTTTTAAACCACATGGTGTTGTACTGTATAAATATTTAAAGTACAAGGGAATAGTTTTCTAAAAAGGATTGTAGAATTTTTCATAATTATAATATAGAAAAAATAAATACAGGACTTAAATAAATTGTTGTCACATAGAATAATTATGATTGCAAAATGAATGCATTAGGTCAAAACCAATTAATGTTAGTGGATCAAGTATTAAGATAAACGAGTCAACAATTTGTGACCCAACAAATGATTGACTCAATTCATATATAAGGTTAATTATATAATTTCATATGTTATGACCTAATATTAACAGGCGATCTGATTAAGTAACTACTTGACATATAACTGATGTATCCGATTTATAAATACCCTTGAAATCCTTATATGTGACACCATATGAAATAGATTTTGTATTTTAGAAGAGTCAAATTTGTCCAAAATTTAGTTACCTCATCTCCAAAGTCATCCCGCAATAATTAATATATCACCTTTGCCTTTGCATCATTAGACACTTGTAAGGGATCAATTCAATTAGTTATAACAAATCAAACCTTATAAGATGACATGGAATAGTTATCAAATTCTTTGTTGTCCCACGAACTAAATGAACCCTTGAGCATTGGCAGAAACAAGGAGGACCGGGAGGGCAGGCCCAACAGTTTTTTTTTTTTTTTTTCTTCTAAGTTTTTCTTCTCCCCTTAAAATTTCACTATCCTGAAAAACTTTGCTCTCCTGAACATCTATAAAATATAAGAAAATTTTATCCCAAAACTATATTTCTATGCAGTCTTATACCCAAGAGTTTTGAATTATATTGTTCCCATTATTTTATTTTTTTTTGGAAAATCACGAAATAGTCCTTCAACTTTTTTACTTTAGCCGAAATAGTCCCTCAACTTTTTTTGTAGTCAGAATGGTCCTTCAACTTTTATTTTTTAGCCAAGATAGTCCTTTTGTGGTGGAGCCACCACAAAAATCTCTTTCTTTTTTACATAAATTCTACATAAAAAACTATGGTTTAGTTATTTTTCACATTGGACTAATTTAAAATTTTACAAAACTTCATGGCCAACTTTTTTTAAAAAAAAGGCCTAGTGGTTGAAAATAACTAAACTACAGGGGCTGATCTCCTCAGTATACACTAGGCTTTCATTCGGCTGTGGAAAGGAGAAGAGGGAAGAATTAGGATTTTAAGATTTTTTTTGGTAAAAAACAAAGTTTCTTTTTTTTTAAAAAATGTTTTGAAGTTTTTTTTTAAGAGACAGTGCTTCAAATTAATTTCTTTCTTATTTTTCCCATTTTAAACTATATAGGGGTTATGTAGAAAATATGTAAACTTAATGGGTGTATGTGAAATTTATCCACAAAAAAAAAAGGTTTTTATAGTGGCTCCACTATAAAAAGACTTTCTTGGCTAAAAAATAAAAGTTGAATGACTATTCTGGCTATAAAAAAGGTTGAGGGACTATTTTGGCGATTTTTTCTTCTTTTTTTTTAATTCAATATCACTATCATAAAAATTAGAATTTACTCCCTAAATTTTTTTACCAAAATTACAAAACTGTCTCTCTAATTATAATTATATATATAGGAAATTCTACAATCCCTTTTATGGAACCATTCTCTCGTACTTTAGATACTTGTATAGTATAATACTATGTGTTTTAAGAGGTTGGACATACTGTATAAGTTTTCAAAGCCAAGAGAATGGTTCTCTAAAAGTGAGCGTAGTATTCCTCATATATATATATATATAGTATTGTTCCCCAAAGTTCAAATCTTGCGTCTGCCTTACCTTTGAGTATGTTCGGGCATTCTTAGAGGGACCGACAATGAGATTTACGACATAATATCATGGATGAGATCAATTTTAGGGAGTATGTCTTCCTACCAAAAAGACATAAGGGGTGGTAATTGGTCGTGTTAGGTCCTTATTAGGCTTGTGTTAGAAAATTCTGAACTTAGACACGATTCATTAAATATCCGTATCGTGTGGTTTCATGTCAACATAACCCATGTAACTAATGGGTTGACTCAACATAACCCATGCAACTAGTTAAGTTTTTTTTATGCTAACACAAAAGTTACTTAGTTTATTTCGAATGACATGGATAAGGACCTTACACTGTCTCTTATACACATCTGACAGTATGCTCAAATGTTTAAAATAAGTGTAGTATTGTGTCAAATTTTTATAAATATCCCAATTAATTATCGAGTCATCCGGGTGACATGATATCCTATCAAGTTAAACGAATTGTATTAAGTTACTCGATAAAATAACGGATTATCAGGTTAATCTATAGATGAATACTGCACGACCCGTTTAATTTTGAGTCATGAAAAATTAATTTGATAATAACTTAATTAAATTTGAATCATATTTAAATTTGTTAATTTCTTACTATACTCTAATATTTCCGAAATTGTCACCTTAATAAAATACTGAAATGTACTGTACGAGAAGACAACAATAACAGCAAATACTTGCGTGAAAAGTTCACATTCCTGAAAAGAATACCAAAAACAAACCAAGAAGGTACACGATCCAATAAATACGATAATATATAAGTATTACAACGAGGTGTCGACACTCTCCATCTCATTCCCCTCCCAAGTTCAACGACTCTTTCATGGTCCCCTCTCTCCACCCTCTCTCAACAACACCTTCTCCAACTATGTCGACATCCCATCTCCATCAAAAGAAACTATCAAATTCCAGAGAGCTTTCTCTCATCTCATCTGCTGCACCACCCTATTATATTGCACCCCTTCGTTTTATTTTTTTTCATTTTCTCTACAAATTGTTGCACACATTTCCCACAAGAACACGGGTCATCAATTGTCATATTCCTCTTCCAAAAGGGTCCTCAATTTTGATACTTTCTTGGCCTTTTTTTTTTTATAAGGCCATATTGAGATTCGTGTTGTCTTTATGACTCATTGAAAGATACAGAGAAAGAGTTTTTCAATATAACCAACAAGCAATAACAGCCTATGTCATTCTTTGGGGTTAGAAAGGCCTTCTCTTCTCCTCTCTCACTTTTGTGTTTTTTTTCTATTCATTTGCAGCTTTCTTGGTTGCTTTCTTGATCATTGTTCAATGATTTTGGGAAGGTGGTTGTGATTTTGGATACTGTTCTTGAAGGGGATTGCAAAGACCACTCTGGTTTCTACAGGTAAGATTGAGAATTTCGGATACCTTTTGTTTATTTTGTCAGAAAATTGGGAAAAAACCAGGAAAAATTTGATGGCTTTTGCATTCTTTTTTTTTTTTTTGGCTTCCTAATTGGTGGCGAATTCTGTTTCTTTATTATATATATATTTTTTGGGATATTATATTATTGATTTATAAATATTAGATAAAAAAGAAAAAAGTCAAATTCTTGTTGGTGGTGTCTTGATTTGATGCAGTAACATTGGAATTTTGCACATAAAGGCAAGCTGAAGAGCTCATAATCCAACCTTAATTATCTCAGTTGACTGTTTCCTACCTTAATTGTCTCAGTTGACTGTTTTATTTGGCTTTTGATTTATTTTTCAGTTCAGGAAAGTACTAATGTTGAATTCTTAATTATAGAGCTTTACTTTGGGATGAATCAAAAGTAAACTTTACAAATGCAGTATGATGACAAAGAGAATTACATAGCATGTTCTTTTGATGCATGCATGACAATCGGCCTCAACATTTACTCAGGAGAAAACAAAAGTTGTACATCTTATTGTATCCTTTTGCATTTTTGTGTTTTTATTTCAACATTTTTCTCTGTTGGGAAAGAATTCTAGGACCACTTAAGTATTTGATTTTGCTGGATGTCCATTATTATATGTCCATAATGCCAGTAATGCCATGGTGATTATGATTCACTTGGATTCTTCTTGATTGTGGAACAGATACTAACTTCTGTCGATAAATCTTAAATTGCCAGATTAATGGTTTGGTTGTCAAAAGAGTAAAATTCTGAAGTGTCTTATTTTTGGGGCTCCAACCTGTCTCCTTTCTGCAGATCCTCTCTCAATCCATGGCTGCTACAACTGTAGCAGTATCACTGAATAAGAGCTGTTTGAGATGACACAACTGCAAACATCTTGAAAATTGGCCATTGCATCAATCCTTGTTGCTGGGGTATGCGGAGTAGCAATACCACCCGCAAACCTTTGTTGGGTAAGAAACGTAGGTTCCTGGGAACGGATACCAACCTTTTTGTTGCAGCCAAGGCCTTTGCGGGTGGTGTCATCCTTGCCACTGGTTTTGTGCACATGTTGCCCGATGCCACATCAAATTTGACGGACTCTTGTCTGCCTGAAATTCCATGGTCAAAGTTTCCATTTTCTGGATTCATAGCAATGATGGCCGCGTTGGGTACTTTGCTGATTGAGTTCCTTGGGACTCAGTACTATGAGCGAAAACAAGAGCAAAAAGGCCAAGTTGTGCAAGTTGATTCAGTTGACTTGATGGAGTCTGGAATTGTTCCTGCTGAGAATGAGGGTTTAAATGGGAAGGTGTTTGGTGAAGAAGAAGGTGGTGCTATGCATATTGTAGGGATGCATGCACATGCAGCACATCATACGCATAGCCACCCTCAAGAGCATGGAGCATGTGCAGGAAAGAAGAGTGATCATTCACATGGTCATTCGCATTCACAGGGGATTGATAGGACTGGGGATGAAGAAGATGGTAAGAGGCATGTTGTTGTTTCACAGGTATTGCTTTGGTTTTATATATTTCAGTGAGTCCTTGTGTTAGCATCTTTCCAGTTTCCGAGCTAATACTCTTTGAAATATTATTATTGTTGGTCCCTGTATGTTCTGGTCATTGAATGTGAGCAAAGCCATGGGGACTAAACCTTAACTCCAACAATGCTGAAGATTTTGATTAAAGTAATAAATCCTACTTGATTCATGATTTGGGACTTTATGCTACAACTTCTAGAATTTTAGCAAGGAGATTCTGTGATGTTTTTCTAGTCTTCATCGGGAATCTGCAGATTTGATTTTCATTTTGATCCAACTTAGGTATTACTCTTCCTATACCAAGTTTCTTGTATCCTATCGATTCCATTGCATCACATTCTGTGCTGATGAGTGCAAAATCTCAAAATTTGCCATTTTGCCTTTTCTACTTTAGTATGACCATTATGCACTCTCCGAAACTGCGCCGCGTGCATAAACATTTGAGCATACTGTCTCCAAATATTTGTCATTATACAGGCATTGAACCTAATTGGTCCCCTCGTGTGCTGGATGTTGGAGGGATTTCATCCCTTTGTTTTGGAGTCAGTGCATTAGAATCCTTTATCACTGTTTTTCTTTTATTGATCTGTCTCTTCCACCAGAGACTTGTGAGCAGGGTGTGTATAACAGGGACTTGTGCATCTGCAATGCCAGTGCTGTGTCTGCTGCCGTAGATTTTGTTGCACATCCTTAGTCTGCTTGTGAGAGAAATTTCTCAAGGCGTTGTTGCAGTTATAAGTTGATCTTCCAGAGTAAAAAATGCACTCCTATCTTGTTTCCGTGGAAGTTATCTTTATCTGTACCCTATGGAAGAGCAAGATTATCCATAGTGACTCCTGTTTCGTCATTCTTGCACACTATCTTGTTATATGTCATTATTTTTAACTTTTTATCCAACGATCAAGTGGCAACAGTTTACAGTATTACAATCTCCTGTCATATAGCTTGTACATGGCACTTAGCTTTACTGATTGAACTCTAACTTCATTGGTGAGTGGTCTGGCCAGTTTGCAGTGATGGGGTCGTTTATGGCCCAAAGAGTTTCATCAATGTTAAAGTAACACTCATTGTCATCCTCCACCAAAAGGCTGGGTTAATACGAGTCTCTGTCGGGTCTACCTTCTGAAGCTGAACTAACATAACTAACTTTTCTAACTCTTGTAGTATATGGGTTTAAATCGCGATTGAATCTTGAGTTTGCTTTTTGTTTCTTTCAGGTTCTATATTTGATAATTTTATCCACATCACATGTTGATTTCAATGTATTGAACGTTGTTTTAACATTCCGTACGCTGCTATTTGTTTTTAAGAAAGTATCTGTGACCTATCCTTATGGCTGTCTGACAGGTTTTGGAACTGGGGATAGTATCACACTCGGTGATCATTGGGCTTTCGCTTGGAGTTTCACAAAGTCCATGCACCATAAGACCCTTGATTCATTTAAGATTTATCGACAGAAGAGAGTATCTGTTTCCACCAGTTACAATCCAAACAGTCCGAGAGCCTTGATCATCGAAGGCATCTTTGATTCAATATCTGCTGGAATTCTGGTGTATATGGCTTTAGTTGATCTAATTGCTGCTGACATTTTGAGTAAAAGAATGAGCTGCAATTTGAGACTTCAAGTGGTTTCTTACATTGCACTCTTCTTAGGGGCAGGCTCAATGTCCTTGCTTGCACTTTGGGCTTGATTAGATGTGTATGTAGGTGTAAAGTGTTATCTTCCTTTATCTTCCTTTCAACCATAGTTTTATGTTCCTTTTTTCCAAAATTAATAAGGTTATTTTGAGTTTTAGTGTATCCTGTATTTTGAAGTTGGCTTAGGGAAAGGCTTTTTGACATTGTAGTCTCAGAAATTCTTATTCCAAAATTTCTGAATAAAAAGCTATTGCACTCTTGTTTAGCTTAAAGGTTTAATGTCTTCATAATCATGAGATTGTGATTGTTAGTTCAAACTACATTAACTGTCATTGAGATTGTCTTCTTAGACCATATTTTTGAGGATTACCTTTGGTTCACTTTGAAGGGTTCTTAAGACAACGATTTCAAGTGCACCTGCATGCAGTCTTTCTTTTCTGGAAGTTGTTAACGAGTTTGACAGGTTGAAATATGAATAAATATTTTAGATCCTTTAAAATTAAAAAATAATAATAAGACTCTTCGAGTTTTGATTAGCATTACATGAAATGAGTAGCATAAGCATACAACGAGTTTGGATGCTTAAACGTGGGATACGTAAGCCTGCAAAGTTAAGCCCAAGTTTGGCCCCGCTGAAAAAGCTTTCTTTTGGCCCAAATTTATTTATTTATTTATTTATTTGGTGGATACATAGTTCTTCTTTCAATATTTAGAAAATACTAACGTACGGAAGACTTTGATTTGAAAAATAAAATTTTTGATAATAGCACAAGAATAATATTTTTAACTTCTACTAAAAGCTTGTTCGTTTATGTGATTATTTGTGGAAAGAATCTCACTGAAACAATTATTGCAATTTAAATTATTATGATGGGATGGGTCTTAACCGTCTTGAACCTTTGTTGGTTCAACTTTCAATCAATATTAATGATTTGGCCCGAATTTAGCCCAACTTCGTTTTTTCCAACTATAAGGTAGGACTATATATTGGGCTTTTTTTTGACCCAAACTTCGACATAAATGAGAATAATTACGAGAATATTGTTTAAAAAATACTAATAAATACTATAAAAAATCTAAAGAATGTAGCATTACACATGCTGGGAATGACAACCAAAATCAAGGTATGTTTGATAACTCAACTTAATACTGAAAATTAATTGATTAAGAATTTTTTGAATTCAGTATGTTGGATAATAAACACGAATTTTCTTTTCACTTAGGGTGCTTTTGATAAAACTAAAATCTGAATTTTGAACATTGAAAATTAAGTGTTGAAATTTTAATTTGTTGAATTCATAAAGTTGCATCTGTTTGATAATCAGCTAAATCTATATACTGAATTAAAATTTTTTATCTCGTATATATTATATATTTTGATGATAATTTAATATTTTTTACAATAGATTATTTTAATTATTATATTTTTAATACAAATAAATAATTTTTTAATATAGAGTATGTGTGTATGTGAGAGGGGTATGTGTGTGTGAGAGAGAGATATTATGTACAAATGTGTGTTTATATGTGAGAGAGAATGAATATAATAAGTGCAAATGCGCATTTTTGTATGTGAAAAGGAATACAGTGTGTGCAAGTGTGTGTTTATGTGAAAAAAATAATATAATGTCTGTAAGTATGTGTTTATATGTGAGAGATAATGAATATAGTTTATGTGTGTGTTTATGTATGAAAGACACACTAGACACTAGTATGTTCAAATGTGATGTGTCAGAGAGAGAAGGAATATTTTTTATACAAATGTGCACCTATGTGTGAGTAAGAGGAATATAGTGTGTGCAAATTGCAACTGTGTTTATGTGTGAGAGAGAAGTAATATAGTGTGTACAAATTACAACTGTGTTTATGTGTGAGAGAGAATGAATATATTATGTGCAAATGTATGTTTATGTATGAGCGAGAAGGAATATAGTAATGTACAAATGTGTGTTTGTGTGTGTGAGAATGAATATAGTGTGTGCAAGTGTGTGTTTATGTGTGAGAGAATAAATATAATATGTGTAAGTGTGTGTAAATAGTGTGTGAATGTGAAATAAAGAAAATTTGGATGAGTTTTGCTAGGTAAGAGAATTTCGTTATGAAACACAGTTAATAAAAAAAGCACTTAATGAATTAAGTTTAACCACTTAATGGGATACATCAAATTCACTTAATTTTAAATAAATGTACAAACAAACAGTTTAACACACACATACTCTTTCTCACACTTAATCACACACACACTTTCTCTCACATACAAAAACACACAGATGAGTCACAATATACATTGTCTCTCTCACATACATCTTATACTTAGTCTCTCAAGTTTCTCTCTCACACTTTTTCATACACACATTCACAATGATGCATATTCTCTCTCACACACATAAACTACTCTATCACATATTTTCTCTCACACATATATTCTATCACATACACATTTTCGCTCACACATATTTACACCACCCCTTAATTATTCATTTTCTTTTTCACACATATATGACAATTATTTATAATAAATTAACACATGTATGAAATGAGATACTTAATTCAGATATTGAATTCAGTTGATTACCAAACATACATAATTTTATTAATTTAGCAATTAATACTTTCAAAACTTACAATTCAGAGTTTAGACTTTCAAAATTCATAATTCAGCATTAACAAACAAGCCCCAAGTCATCTAGATGTGTATAAGAGACAGAAAATAAGTAGGACTAATCATTTATAAATTTTGTTCTCTTTTGAAAGAATAATTTTGATTACATTTTAAAAACAATTATGCCTAAAATTTATGACAAAAATAAAATTACACCTAAAACCTCAAGCCCAAAGTGCAAGCAAGGACCTTGTCTCTGTATACAGACCACAAAGGTATTTGTAAAAGAAACAAGTATCGCGAGAATGTGCTTTGTACAAGAGACATACTAATTGTTTGATTTTTATTGCTATGAATTAAAAAAATAAAACATATTTGGAGATACCAACTATTTGATTTTTTTTTTGAATTCACTTAATTTTTCATTTATATAATTTCTATTTTAACATTTAACTAAGACAAAAAAAAAAAAATTTGTACTCCCTCCGTCCCATTTTATATGTCACTCTTTCTATTTATGTTTGTCCCAAATTATTTGTCACCCCTTAAAATGGCAAAATTTTAAAAAATATTTTACCTATTTTACCCTTCTATGCAAGTTCCAAAGACATAGCATTAAATTCATATTAAACATTAACTGCTCTCACAAGCCATTTCAAAATTTGAAACTCCAAAATCAACTAACAATTTTTGTGTCTTAATTGAAGGACAATTATGAAAAAATATCTTACTAGTGGGTCAAATACCAATTTTTTTTTAAACTATGTGCAAGTTGACTATGCCAAATAAAATGGGACAGAGGGAGTAATATTATATGAATTTAGAGAAATATTTGCTCATGAGTGATTTATATACATTTTCTTTAGATATACTTTATTGGAAATATGAGAGATTTGTCTAATTTAATAGTTCAAACAATTTCATAAAACCTAAATAACTGTATCTTGTTAATAACATATTTATCTTATAATTTTTAAAATAGAAGTCTCTTTTCTCAATTCTGAATTATCGTAGTGTTCTATAATGAGCTCATTGGTACTCTATTTAGGTATCAAAATCTAAAGAATTTAAAAATCTTAATGTGTTTATTGGAGACATGTGTATGACATTAAATATATAATATGAAGAACTTATTATATTATTTATTCTATAAGTTTAGTAATCAAAGAGGGCATATTATATCCATTTTGTAAGTTTAGTAATCAAAGAGAGCAATGTAGTCTTGAAAAATGTTGACAATTTATAGTATTTATTGGAACCCTAAATTCTCTTCAATTATTCAATTTTTATCCGACAACTGTCTCTTTACTAAACACATTAAGGTATTTGATTATTCTTGAATTCCCATACCTCTTTTGGAACCAACTTTATAAAAGAACCATACGTATACAAATACTAAAGAGCAATTTATAATTTAGGAAATATAAATTAGAAATAAAAATCTCTCTTAAATATATAGTTTGCACAACTATAGAAATTACATTATGAAAATAGGAAAAAAGTAAAAAATAGTTTATCATGATTTAAAAATTTACGGCATGAAATTTAGTGATTAATTTATTATGCTAAAACTCTGAATTTGTATAGTAGTAAACTAAAAGATAGATATTCAATATTATAAATTCTATTTGATAGAATAAGATCAACAACATTTAGCTACTTTTTAGAATCTTATCAACTTGTCTCTTATACACATCTAGATGTGTATAATAGACATTTAGTATATACATTTTGGAATATATAAACATATACTTTAGATGAGTCTAATTAATTGTTATCTGATATTATACACATTTCAAATGTATAATTTATATTTATACATATTCAACAAGAGATATTTACAGGTTCAAAGACAATAAAAATAACTTTTTGTAGAAGGATAATAACTATCCATTAAGAATTTTAGTTAATACTCCCTCCATCTCATTCATATTATTACATTTCTTATATTGAAAATCCCAATAAAAATGTTAAACCATTTAAATTAGATTATTTGCATTGTATAAATGTCAAATTTAACTTTGCCAAGTATTCAAAATATTCAAAAACTCTAATAACCAATCGGCTCAATAATCAATTTATCATCTTACTCTTCTATATTCTCTCTCCTCTCTCATCTCTCCTGCCTCTCCTCCCAATACAAACTCTCCCATTTCAAATATTTATCTTTTAGTGATATGAAGTCAATTAAAATTCATAAGGGCATTTGTGGATATTTGATAGAAAACTATAGTTTCCTAAAAATTTGTACAAATATGTAAGATGACAATTATATTGGAATGGAGAGAGAGTATAATTTAGGAACCAATTTTTTGTTATAGGAATAGTGTAATTATGATTAAATATGTGTTAATTATTAAATACATGAAAAGTAAAGTAATATTGTAAGATAAGGGTTATGTTCTTTTAAGAAAAATAAAATAAGTGCGAATCACATTAATCACTCCCTTTCTTTCTCATCCAATTAGTTTAACATTAATTGAAAATATAGGTTCTACATTATATTTGTTTTTAAGTACACGACACAGAATCCAAATTCTTTTCATATTATAGATAACAAATCTCTTTCATCATTACAAAGTTTAGACAATAACATTAGAGACAAAGTAAATGGCCTTGGCGGAAGGAAGGTGAAAATGTTGATAATATCCGTGAATATAATGTGTTAATATATGTATAAATTAATTGCAATATCTGTCTTAAGAATTTCTTATAATTATCATCTAATTTTTGTATAAAAAATAGAAAACAAAATCAAAATTATTCTTTCAAAAGAGTCCAAAAGTTTTATAAATGATTAGTCCTACTTATTTTATTCAAAGATAATTCTTACTATTATTTAATTTAATTAATTCCTAATCTAAAAAAATAGATTTGCTCACTTGTGTAATTTCTAAATTCATCTTTGAAAAATGAATATCAAATAGAACTCTCTATTATGTATAAAAATCTTATTCTAAAAGTAAAGTAATCAATAAGATTGAAAGTATACATTTAAAATTGTATAAGATGAGGAATAGGAGTTAATGGTATGTTTTTGTATCGAAATATAGTCGTTAGCAAATTAAAATGATTTTCAGTTTGGAGGGATGTGTTCATAATTATTCGGTTTCGGAGGTCACACTAGGATATTTGTTTTAGCTTTTGAGGACCAAATTGAGGTTCTTTGAATTTGGAGGACTATGTTGAAATTTTTTTTTCAATTTGGAGGGTTAAATCGAGACATTTTCAATTTAAAAGGTCATTGAGATTTTTGCTTAATTTGAATGGCCAAAATAGTATTTAACTATTTGAAATTAAAATAACCTTATTTTAGGTCATTGGGGAAATGTCTTACCACCGAAACTACACTTTATTGTAAAAATGACTATTTTCTTTTAATAGTTATTAATAAACTATTAGTTTCTTTAATTACTTATAAATGTTGTCCATGGACAACATGGATCTGTCTCTTATACACATCTAGATGTGTATAAGAGACAGGAGTAGGGTAGTGTGACATGCTAGATGGAGGCAAGGACAGTATATACACATCTCCGTTTGTAAAATAGACAGGATAAGAAAAATTATATATATACAAAAAGACATCAAGACTACAATATAACAAAGTCATTAAATTTTATAGTGAGGGTAATTTGGGAAAGAAAATCAAAAACTAATTCACATCTAGATGTGTATAAGAGACAGGGTATAATCACTTAATTTTTTTAATAAATTTATTCAATTGATCCTTAAAAGGCGAATGAATCCCAAAATTCTACTCGACAGGAAATTTGCATCAATTATATTTATTCTACATATAATTATATAAGTCTAAAATTGTTAGTTTTATTTCCTATATACCTTTTAGAATTTTTTATGGTCAAGCGTCTAAAAGTATAAATGAAATATGTAAATTTATTTTTCAAGTAAATTTTTTTTTTATTATTGCTTGATTTTTAAAATTCATCCCAATAAAATTATTTTTACTCTACTTTAATTTCTAAAACTCATTCCTAATATTCTATTACATAAGGAAATTTATTTCAATCAACTTTATTTCTTAATATGAAACCTTAAAAGTAGATTTTATTACTTCTTTTACTCTTTGAGGAATATTTAGATAAATAACCTAAATAATAATAAAAAATGGCATTCAAGTTAGGGGACACAACACTATGTAATTAACTTTTACAATAAGGGTAACTTTAGAGAAAAAAATCTAAATCACTAAATCATATTGATTCTTTTGATATAGTATAGATATAGACAGGAAACTAAAATTCCTCACTCAAATATAAATGTGGGTATCATTTTTTTAGTCATTCATATTTGAAGGGACCAATTTATAGTTTCTCACAATCTAAGAACATAAAATTCCTCACTTCAAATATGAATGACTAAACCGATTTCGAATGACTTGGACAGCAAAGGAATTGTTATCTATAATATGATTGTGACATCTAGATGTGTATAAGAGTCTATACGACACACTAGAAAAAAAGTCCCAAGGAGTTCAAACATTTTTGCTCATGCAGGTGATCATGGTGTATAAGAGACAGTTCCTTAAAGTACATCTACCAGGAAGATAATTAATGTGTGGTGCAAATAGGAGTTGGCTTAGATGATAAGTACGCAATCAAAATATCAAAAATTCTAAAATGAATTATCGCTGGCCTCAATTTCCTATTAGGATGGGTGATATATAAGAACCACTTCAGTGGCCTGTTTAGATCCTAAAGAAAGACAGGTGACCTACCATTCTCTTAAATTTTTTTTTCTACCAAAAAATGAAAAAAAGAAAAAAAAAAAAAAAACAATGTGTTGGTACTCTATAAAATTTGGGAGAAATTCGATGAGCATTTAATTTATTCTTTATTAAAATTAAAATTAAATATATTAGTATGTTTTCGGTTATTTGCTTTACTATGGAGAAAAAGAAAAATTCGGCCAAATTGGATGTACTTATCTAGATGGGTATGGGGAGACAGGTTTGTTCGAGGGTGGCAATATTTTGACTTGGAAGACTAATTGCTGCGTTTGGTTACTACATAATGGCAAGTATTTGCCAAATATTATTTGGTCAAAATCATATATTGTTTGGTCAAATGATGATTATTCACCAAATAATATTATACTATATTTATATTTTGTCTTATCCATTATTTATACTATTCATCTAATTTGACTTACATGAATTATTGTATATTATAAAAAATCCACAATTATTTTTGGGTTTGGATTGTCGAAAGTAGTAATGTTGCTGAAACCAATGAATTAAAGACAAGCCGCAGGAGTCATTACAACCAATAATTTGAAATTAAGAAGTTCAAACATCTGATCTTATGCTAAAATTCAGAAATAATCATATGAACATCTAAGCGATAGGAGGGGGGGGAGAAGGGATCTCCTACTACTTGCCTCTTTCACCCCTTGCCTCCTCCCTGGCACATTCACACTACCCTACTCCTTAGCTCCATAACCTTCTTCACACAATCCACTCACTTTCTCCTCTATCCCATCACCTTTACCCCTTCTCAGCCCCATCTCCACCCTTTTCATTCTCTTTTAATCTCCAGAGGCTTATCCTATCTCTCTCCCCCCCAATAACGTTACCTTTCCCAAACCTTGATCCACTCTCTCGACCCCAACCCAACCCAGATCTCTTCTCCCCCCACTCTTATCTCTCATCCCCTGGATCTCTTTCCTAACCCTATGTATCTCCATTGCTCTTTCCCTTCCTTTTCTACCACCCTTACCAACCCAACATCCTTCCTCTACCAGTCCCGCCTCCCCAACCTCACTCATCCTTCACCCCGCCATTCCAACCCTCCTTATGCCACTCCCTAGTTCTACTCCAACCCCGATCAACCCTTTCCCGCCTCTCCTTAGTCCAATTTCCCCCCTTCTCCTCTTCCACCAAATCCCAATCTTCTAGGGAAGAAAGGCTAAATTGAAATGCAATTATCAAATATTAGATTAGGTAGGATGTGTAATTTCAAAAGCCGTAATAGAGAAAGAACGAGAGGAAAGAGGGAAATTGTGATGGCTGGAGAAATTTGGGAAGGCAGCATTGTTGGCTGAAAAGAGAGCAAAAAGAAATAGGAAATTGGGATTTACTTTTAAACCTAAAGGTTACTTTTGTCGTTTCATTGACTTTTTAGTTTTATTTATCATTTTTACCAGATAGAAAACTGTTGATTTTAGTCCAAAGCACGAGGAGTATCAAAATATTATTTCGTATTCAAATAATTATCTAATTATTTCAAAAATCAACATTATTTCTAAATACCACTCCAATCAAAATTCAAATAATATTTGTTAAATAACAAGTGATTATATACTATCCAAACAAAAGAATTATTTACGATCCAAATGATTATTTGTCATATAGAGGAATGAATCAATAGTTGCCTTAATGGGGTAAGAAGGGGCAAAAGTTGCCCCGCCTAACGCTCCTCAACTTACCAGTGTTATTAAATTTTCTCTCCACTAATTTTAGCAGTATTCTCCATTAATTTAGTGATAGGTTGGAAAATTTAGAGAGATCGAGTTTATAGTAGATGTTATGGACTATTTAATTCCAATTTATCTATATTATCTTGGAGAAATTTATTTCACCTTAATAAAATAAATTTTTCCATAATAATGTAGATAAATATGAATTAAGAGATCAATCGTATCCACCTAAAAATTTTCGATGCTACCCACCACCAAGCTAACTAATAGATCCCACTTCCCACTACTAAGGCTAAGCCACCAAATTAAAGCCCATTTTTTCTTGAGTAATTTTAGATGATTTCGTCAAGTAAATTAATTTTGGTTAGTGTTCTAATCAAATTTGTGGTCTTATAAATTATTTTTCTATTATTTATGTATTACCAATGAAATTCTCTTGTTTCTTTATTCCCCGAATTAGCTACATGAATATTGTTACAGAAAAGAAAAAAAGTTCTTCACAACAATTTGCTTTACGCAAGGAGAGGGACATATGATTTAAGAACACACCCGGGGAACCCCAAAAAAAGAACTGACGATTTTAGATGTATTTGTGGTAGGTGAGATCTTCTTCAACAATTGGTATAAATTTTGATTTCCACCTTAAATTTCATTTGTGCGTAACATAGTAGCATTTATTGATGTAGTAGTTGGTTAATACCTAATACACATAAAACATTTTGAGAATAGGTAAAAAACACGAGGGGACCCTTATATTGAGTTGTTTAAGAAGCCTAGATAATAAATAGGTTTACTAGGTTCTTTTATGCATAAAGTGCTTGAAAATAATAATATTTTTGATGTTGTTAATAAAGAAAGGAAATCATGTTTCTACGGAAGTATTTTAATTTAAAGGAAGTAAACATTATTTTGAAAAAAATATTTACACTCATATAATACACCTCTAGTTGGATAATGATATCATCATTTAGCATACCAGTTAAATTGATGGATTTGATCAGTTTAATAATTTTGGTCATTTGGTAACTACTTTTCCATAACCAATTAAACTATTAAAGCAAATTCCTTAATAAAACATTTTCATTTGCAAGTTGCTTGCCAAACTGAGCAAAGTTTCTGAATTGATTGATTCTTGATACGAGTTTCAACTTTCAAATATTGTGGTCGACTAGGAAATCTTCTCATTGGGAATGGAGTTTTAATCTTCTCTTGAATAAATAAGAGTGTTTTTCTCCTATTGAATAAGCGAGAGTTTTTCTTTTTCTTTTTTTATTTTTTGTGCGGGACGAAAATGAAAAATTCAATCAAAACAGATCTGGTTGATCAGATTTGTTTTTGTACTTTACACTTGAAATTTAGTAACGTGTTCGAAATTGGTGTCTAACCGTTAAAAGTTAGATTTAAATTTTTAGAATATAAAATTAGATTTCTAGATTTATTGAAATATCTTTTTACATATGTTTAAATATATAAATTTGATAAATTCATTTATCATACAACATTTTGATTAGTTATAATAGCAATCTTTTACAATTAATGAAATTTGATGTCAGTATAAATCTAGAGATTGACTGGGGGTAATGTCTATCAAACACATCTGGGTTGGGTTGGGGTCGAGATAGTTGATTTTATTTTACAATAGTTATTTTAGATGGGTATAATGTGTAGAAGAGACAGCTCACAGATTTAATATAATTGACTCATCCAATGGCAATAAGGTTAGTTAGTAAATCTGTCGAATGGTATTATTAGTAAATTTTTGTTTTATAATTATTTTTGAATTAAAATTTTATTTTACATATTATATTATATTAAAAAAAGTTATTATGAATTTATTTCGTTATATCATATTAAAACAATTTTAATAGCCTAAATTTTTTTTAAAATTTACTTAAGTTAATAACACTTGCCCCTCAAGGTAAGTACACTTTGACTCACCAAACTGCACAGCACAAGATTCCTTGTGCTGCGTGTCTCAATACATTTCTAATTGTGTAATGGCAGAATTAAGAATCTCTAAGTGTAAATTTACCAATTTGTTATGCTGTATAAATTTTGACCAAATAATCATGGAAGACCAATCATTAATATCCGTCCATTTTACTCACCAACCATAGCCGCTTGATCTAACGGCTATAACAAATTCGTGCCGAATCAAGTACATGGTAACGGTCCCACTGCTTTTTTTATTTAAAAGGAATATTTAGGTATATTTAGTATATGATTCTACTTGTAAATCATATAATATAAATTAAATGATATGAAATTTATAACGTCAGTTAAATAAATTTTATAAAATTAATTTAATATTAATTGTAAAATTTATAAGTAAAATTTAAAATTAAATTTATAATAATATTTTTTATTATTTAATAGGAAGATTCTTTTGTTGCTCGGTAAAAGTGGAATGTGATGGGACAAATGTTCTGTTTTTGTTTAATGAAAGATTCACCAACTCCCAGAGTATCTGTCCCATTCGTAGATAGATTTTTTAAAAATATTTTATTTAAATTTAAAATTTAAAATTTATAAATTTGTGAAATAAAAAAAAAAAAAAAAACACTAACATCACAATCAGGATTCTATTATTGAGAAGTTAGACTCTCAAAATGCGATAAAAAAATGAGACAAAAAGAATATGTTGTGGACTCTTACAATTAGAATAAGGCAGTATAATTTTTTATACCGAGTACATTGTACAATTTTGTAAGTAATTAGAGAAATTCTAGCATGAATTCTAACTCTATTCATACCAATCATGTCATCTAAATAACAGTTGTTTAACAACCGTCACAATTTCTCATAATAATAACTATGGTGGATAGTTTATGATAGTAGGTGGCCTTAGCTAACCAATTTGAAAATTGATAATTAAAAAAAATGAATTAATTTTTATATAAACTCGATTTATAACATCGATCTCATGAATTTTTTAACAGATGTTGAGTAATATTAATGGAGATTATTTCACATCATCCAATTAGGTAACGTTACACGACATGAATCAATATGGATAGTTTATGATCGTAGGTGGCCTTAGCTAACCAATTTTGATTGATTATTAAAAGAAAGGCTAACCAATTTTGATTGATTATTAAAAGAAAGGATAAATTCCTATATTACTTAATTTATAGTATACTGTCATGAATTTTTTAGTTCATGTTGAGTTATTTCACCTAACATTATTTCATGTGTATCTAGTTAGGTAATGTTACACAACATGATTCAAGGGATTTATGACATTTTACTAGATGTTATAAATCATATCTCTTATACACATCTAGACAAAATGCCCATAAAATTTTAGGGTGTGAATGATGTTTCTAGAACCCATGATGAAGTCAACAGAATTTGTATGGTGGGATTTAATTATCTCCCATATTTAACATCCTACCACCTTAAATAGTGTTATCTATTTTATGAACTTTTGACTTAAAAAATAATTTTCCATGAATCAAAAGACATGCATTTTTTTAAAAAAAAATTCAGGGTGCAACTTTTTTTTTTTTTAATAGTACATCATTCGATATTAAGAGGTGTATGTAAAATAAAATTTTAATTCTGAATTTTGAAATCTGAATTGTAAGTTCTGAAAGTTTTAATTGTTGAATTAATAAAATTTGATAATCAACTAAATTTAATTTCTGAATTAAATATGTCACTTTATACATGTATTAATTAATTATAAATAATTGTCATATATGTGTAGAAAAGAAAATGAATAATTAAGTATGGTATATATGTGTATGAGAGAGAATATGTGTGTGTGATAGAGTATGTTTGTGGGAGTGTGTTTCTTACTGAATATGAGTATAAAAAGTACAAGAGAGAATGTATAAGAGAATAAGTGTGTATGTGTGTGAGAGAGACAATATATATATATATATGTGTGTGTGAGAGAGTGTGTGTTTTTGTGTGTGAGATGATATGTGTTTGTGTGACAGAATCTTATACACTATATTGTACTCATTTAATTTTGAAAAAAATTAATTTTTTATTAATCACAATTACTTGTAAGGTATTTATTACTATTGTTATAAGTTTTTTTTTTAACTTGTATTCATAAAATTAAAGATAAAACGGTTAAAAAATTTTATTTTAAAATATTTTCATTTTATCATAGTCAAATTTGAGCCAAATAGCTTAGATTGTTAGTTTCTTCAAATAACTTTCGCTATAAATTGATTTGATTTTTTTGACGCCTACTTCAGTAGTAATCTAATTAATTTGGAGATAGTAACGGTAAGTTTTATAATTTCTACAGTATTATTTATTTAATTTTAAAATTTATATTATACAAATTTTTAAAATTTATAATATTATATATTCAAAATTTTAATATTAAGCATAATAATTTTCTAAAGAAATGCACATTTTTTCATAACACATATCATTCGACAAGACCTTCAAATCTTATTCCAAGAACTTTACTGCATGTATTTCTCAATGACAAATATTTAGATAGACCCGATTTTTTATCCCACTTGTAAATTCTGTGGTGTGAATTAAACCTTAAAAAATTTACGACATGAGTTGCTGAAATAAATAAGATTCTTTAATATTTAATTCTGATCATAGGGTCAATAGGTGAGGTCAAAAACCGAATCTACCTAAATATTTTTCCTTTCTCAATTACCAAATTACACCTTCTAAATTGCTTCAAATCCTCACCTTAAATTTACTATCCATGTCTTAATTTATCTTGCTTCCAAGTATGTAAATTACAATTTTTTTTGAGGTGAGAGATTGAGATAATCTAGATGTGTATAAGAATTTATCACTTATTATAGAGAATTTTCAATCTCTGCATAAATAACATTATCATTGGGTTCTCCAAACAATTAAAACATCCCTTAAAAAACATCAATTGAAACTCAATCCACCCCCCATTCATTCCCCTCCATATATTCCCAGATCTCTCCAATAAAAAGATAAAATAAAATAAAAAACATGCATAGATTCTCTAAAACAATTGGCTTTCTGGACCTCTACCAGATCCCCACGTGATACCAAAATCCCTGTCTTTTTCTATTTTGTCTGCTGTCTCTCTTCATCTCCACCCACCACCACCAGATCCTGAAATTGATGTTTCACTAACATAAAAATTAAGGTTCATCTTACCAATGAGAAAATAAAAAATATTAAGGTTCTGAATAATTATTATTGTACAAAATATTACTATTTTCCTTTGTAGTATTATTGAAATAATTACATGTGATATATGTTTTTGAAATAATTTTACCAACAATATTTTGAAATAATTTGATATATTTTTGAAATAATAGATGTATGTAAGATAAACCTTAATTTTTATGTTGTGTTATGATATTATTTCAAAATATTGATTAAAATAATTACAAATTTATAATTTATGAAATAATTGTAAATATTAAAATAATAAAAAATATATATAATGTAATACCATATATAAAATTTATATTATACAAATCCAACTATTATCGGCGGTCGACAGAACATCTATTAATAAAAAAATATTAATAAATACATATGCAAAAACACTATAGCCTCAACAAGTCATTCCCACCACCAACCTTTTTTCCTTCAGTTCATGGAATAATAACGAACAGAGCAAAAAGCTCAAAAAAAAAAAAAAAAAGGGGGATTTGTTCAAAATCCAGTCTTTCTTACGTTTTCACAACCCTTTTCGAACATCCTAAAGAGGGTTTCTTTCCTTTCTTCCATTGCTAATGGACCGTGCAAGAAAGCTTGCCAACAGGGCCATTCTGAAACGGCTGGTTTCAGAAGCCAAACAACACACAGGAAATGGAAATGGAAATGGAAATGAATTTTCATCCCATTTTGCACCATTTTATAGGCCTTCAAGGTATGTTTCCTCATTATCTCCTTGTTTATTCCAAGGTGGTAAACATCATCATCGTCAACCTAGGACTTATAACAATGTTAATCAGAAAAAAGATGCATCTTTTTTGCATTCTGGGATTGGTTCAAATGTCCAAGTTCGATCTATTTCTGTTGAATCATTGAAACCAAGTGATACATTTCCGCGCCGCCATAATTCTGCAACTCCTGAAGAACAAACCAAAATGGCTGAGACTTGTGGATTTTCGAATCTTGATTCACTTATTGATGCCACTGTGCCCAAATCTATTAGGCTTGATGAAATGAAGTTTAGTAAATTTGATGAGGGATTGGACTGAGGCTCAAATGATTGAGCATATGCAGAAATTAGCATCGAAAAATAAAGTTTTTAAGTCGTATATTGGGATGGGATACTATAACACCTTTGTTCCACCTGTTATATTGAGGAATATTATGGAAAATCCTGCTTGGTACACTCAGTATACTCCTTATCAGGCTGAAATTTCGCAGGGACGGCTCGAATCCCTGCTGAATTATCAGACCATGATTACAGATCTTACTGGATTGCCTATGTCTAATGCCTCATTGCTAGATGAGGGAACTGCTGCAGCTGAGGCTATGGCTATGTGTAATCTTGCGGATAGACAAATGACTTTTGTTATTGCTAGTAATTGTCATCCGCAGACTATCGATATTTGTAAGACTAGAGCTGATGGTTTTGATCTTAAAGTTGTTGTTTCAGATATTAAGGATATTGATTACAGGTCTGGGGATGTTTGTGGGGTTTTAGTGCAGTATCCTGGAACTGAGGGAGAAGTTGTGGATTACGGAGGGGTTTATTAAGAATGCTCATGCTAATGGGGTGAAGGTTGTTATGGCTTCCGATCTCTTGGCTTTGACAGTGTTGAAGCCTCCTGGTGAATTTGGTGCTGATATTGTTGTTGGCTCGGCTCAGAGGTTTGGTGTTCCGATGGGATATGGTGGTCCTCATGCAGCTTTCCTGGCCACGTCCCAAGAGTACAAGAGAATGATGCCTGGAAGAATTATTGGTGTCAGTGTGGATTCTTCTGGAAAGCCAGCATTGCGTATGGCTATGCAGACGAGAGAGCAACACATCCGTAGAGACAAGGCTACCAGCAATATTTGCACAGCTCAGGTAAAGAAACTATCTTGCTTCTTTGGTCAATGCTTCATATTTCATGTTATTCAGTGTTTGTTTTTCTTGAGTATAGTTGCTTGTAGGAGCCACTAGGGTTCATTGCCTGTTATCTAATTGATGAACTAGAAAACAGAACAAAAATATTATTGATAGTCTCCTTATCTTGCTTGCTCAATACAATCATAGAGACATATATAGTTTCATATGTCAGATCATTTAACATGGCACTCTACATATATCATGTGAGAAATGACAAATATGACACTTCAATTTTTTTATTAAAAAAATTGTCCTGTTATGTAGGCATTGCTTGCCAACATGGCTGCCATGTATGCTGTCTATCATGGACCTGAAGGGCTAAAAACCATTGCCCACAGGGTTCATGGTCTTGCTGGGACATTTGCTACTGGACTGAAAAAACTTGGTACAGTAGAGGTGCAGGAGCTACCCTTCTTTGACACAGTGAAGGTAAAGGTTGCTGATTCACAGGCAGTTGCTGATGCAGCTTACAAGAGTGAGATCAATTTGAGGATTGTGGACAAGAATACGGTACATCTACTATTTAATGTTATTTATTGCAGAGATTGCAAAATTCTCTATGGGATAAGTGGATTTCTTTTTATTCCAGATTACTGTATCTTTTGATGAAACAACCACTTTAGAAGATGTGGACAAACTGTTTAAAGTGGATTTGCAAGTGGCAAGCCCGTAAGTATTATTGTTGCATTCTCCATGCTTGTTATGATTATTAGATTGTTAGAAGTACTCGTTTCTGACTTTAATTTCAATTCTTAGGTAACATTCACGGCTGTAACTCTTGCATCAGAGGTTCAGAATAAGATCCCAGTTGGGCTTTTAAGGGATAGCCCATTTTTGACTCACCCAATATTCGACTCGTATGTCCTCCCCCACTGAATAAGAGACATTTCGAGCTTTCTTCGAAGGGCTGATTTTACTTCTTTTTGGCTTTTTAGGTTCCACACGGAGCACGAACTTCTTAGATACCTTCATAGGTTACAATCAAAAGACCTTTCATTGTGCCATAGTATGATTCCTCTGGGATCTTGCACAATGAAATTGAATGCTACAACTGAGATGATATCAGTGACTTGGCCTAGCTTTGAAGAAATATGCACCCTTTTGCTCCAAGTGAGCAGGCAGAGGGTTACCAGGTTGTTAGAACTATTTTTGAAACCTTATTTTCCTTCTGTTTCTTAATTGTGGAATGTAAGGTGGTTATTGAACCATGATAACCTCTTTCTAAGAAATGTTCAAGGACTTGGGTGAAATTTTGTGCACAATCACAGGCTAGATGGTGTATAAGAGACAGGTCAATGCTGGTGCAGCTGGAGAGTATGCAGGATTGATGGTTATTCACATATCATCAGGTATTCTGATTCAAATCTGTTGTAGAAATGAATTACACTCTTTTTGGTTAAAAGAAGTCATGCTAGCATTACAAAGCATGTTATGCTTTTCCCTCAATTAAGTGTTTGGTTCAGGGGCATTGAGGAATGGATGTCTACCTACCTCTATTTCTGTGTATGGAACAATTTAATTACTAATGATGTTGTGAAGATCTGACAACCGAGGGAGAAAGGTGCCCTCATTATGTGGGAATTGGAATGGCATTTGTAGCTTTCAGATTCCTGCATGAAAGGAAGGATGTATGAAATAAAAAAAATAAAAAATTAAAGAAGTTGATTATTCATTTGCATTTTCTTGCTGCTAAACTACCTCTTGTAAGATAAACCTTAACTAACTTCTAATAGTCAGACGCTGTCTATGAAGTATTGCCATGCGCAGCACCATTATGGCCCTCCATTTACTTATCCTTAAGAAACAAAAATTTGAGCTGGATATTTGTTGGCACTCTGCTCTGGGAGATGAGATGTCCATAATAGTCCCAAGGTTCACCTATTTGTAAAGGTAGAATGATATTTCAGGGTGGAGTATCTTTCTCCTATGTTAGAATGCTCGAGTCTGCATGGAGTTAGTATTTAAAATTGGTGTGAGTTGCCTAAGAGACAGACTTTCATTTAGAATGGAACTTTTCTATACGTAAATTTAGTCACAAGATTTCCACTGTTGTTTTGAAGATGGTATATGACAGGTTTCTGAAGCATGCATGATGTGATTAGATGTTCATTATCACTTTTAGGAATTAATATGCAGTTGTCTCAAGTCTTTGGTCTGTAAAAGTGAGCATTTTTCACTTGTCATGTTGGCTCACGCTTCTCGGGGCCTTGGAATGATATTATTTCAAATCAAACTCAGAAACTCAATTGCTATACTGATGAATTTTCAATCTCTGAACATATGTAGTCAAGAGGAGATCATCACAGAAATGTATGCATCATTCCTGTGTCAGCACATGGAACAAATCCTGCAAGTGCTGCAATGTGTGGCATGAAAATTGTTTCTGTTGGAACTGATGCAAAAGGAAATATTAACATTGAAGAATTACGCCAGGCTGCTGAAGCAAATAAGGAGAAACTGGCCGCTCTTATGGTATGTGTTCTTCCTTATTTTGTGGTTTCTTCATGTATCAACTAAATTTTCTTCTTATTAATTTTCTGGCTTCTAGGTTACATACCCTTCAACACATGGTGTTTATGAGGAAGGTATTGATGAGATCTGTAAGATAATTCATGACAATGGTGGTCAAGTTTACATGGATGGAGCCAACATGAATGCTCTGGAGACCAGGTATATTTAGGAACGTGTCATCTCCATTTTCCCGAAGACATAACATATTATAGAAAATATGCGTGCACCCAGAAGCAGTTAATGTTTAGAAAATGTTAACGTCACTAGAGTGCGTCTTCTTCTCAGCTACCCTTGAGAAGTCTATTTCAGTCTCATCACTAGGGTGCTAAACTCCTTGTTTTTAACACTACATTTATTCTGGAGTGTTTTAAAATGATAAGTTTTTGTTGCCTTCCAGCTGTAAGTTTTATGGATGTTCTGTTGTTCAACCTTTCGATCTGTCACATTCATTGTCGAGCTTCATCATTTGGTTCCTTGATTTTGCCCCCGAGGTCTTTTGGTTTGAGGTTTCCTTGGCAACTCTTCTATGGTTTTTGCAACTATTGGATCAGCAGAGTTTTTCTGTAGAAAAAGCTTCTTACTTTTTGAATAATCTTTTTGTTCTTTGTCCTCCTCCTTTTGCTTTTCTGAAACCACTCTTTCAAAAGTTATTCCCTTTCTTTGTATCTGTTTTGCAGGTTGGTCTGACAAGTCCAGGTTTTATTGGTGCTGATGTTTGCCATCTAAATCTTCACAAAACTTTTTGCATCCCCCATGGTGGAGGTGGTCCTGGCATGGGTCCAATTGGTGTGAAAAAACACCTAGCACCTTTTCTGCCTTCACATCCTGTGGTATGCACTATTTTCAGCACATTGTATCTGTATTTACACTATTTCCCCTGTATTAAAGATTGAATCATCATCTAAATGTGTATATTCTACCTGAATTTCTTTGTCCATTGAGGCTTTGAGAAAACTTTCTCATTCATGTTAAAAATCAATATTACATGTTAACTTCAAGTTGTTAGTGTGAGACGCTACTTATCAGTGTCTAATACCTTTAAAGAAGTAGCGAAAAGTGTAATAATATGAAACAAACACACGATATTTGCCATCTTTATACTCTGTTTTCTGACTTTTTCTGGTATAATAATCAAGGTACCTACTGGTGGTATACCAGCCCCCGACAAAAGATCAGCCCCTTGGTACAATTTCTGCTGCACCCTGGGGCTCTGCACTCATTTTGCCAATTTCATATACATATATTGCTATGATGGGCTCTAAAGGACTTACTGATGCATCAAAGATAGCCATATTGAATGCAAACTACATGGCGAAGCGTCTTGAGGTATTTGCTTCTACTGCCTCCTTGCTTCTTTGACTAGACTGTGACTTCTCCCACAAAAGGCTATTGCCACCAAGACAAGCAGGAATTACTGGCATCTTCATGATTAATTTAGAGAATTTTCTTTTTGTTCATGCTGTTTCCACATCTTTTGCAAAATTCTTGCGTTAATGTCTTCTGTTATCTAGATCTAGCAGATCTCAAATCAGACTTCAACATTTGGTTTTATTGGTCTTTTAACGGTTTCCTCATTGTTATTTTTTTGTTTTTTTCATAATTTAGTTTGCACTAAATGTTTTGAAGCATTAATGTTTTCTACAATGGAATGACAGAATTACTACCCTGTTCTTTTCCGCGGTGTCAATGGAACAGTCGCCCATGAGTTCATTATCGATTTGAGGGGCTTTAAGGTAAGTCTGCCTAAAGTCAGTAATATTTATTATTGGGACATTCAATTCTCAAGCGTGTGTTGGTTTCTTACTTTGACTTGCTGCTTCTGAAGAACACTGCTGGAATAGAGCCTGAAGATGTTGCTAAACGTCTTATGGACTATGGGTTCCATGCACCAACAATGTCGTGGCCAGTTCCAGGCACTCTTATGGTTGAACCAACTGAAAGTGAAAGCAAGGTAAAGTTAGCATACATTTTAGAAATATCTTTATTTACATGATATCATATAACTCTCACTTTGAAAATGCTTTATTCTTATGCAGGCAGAGTTGGACAGATTTTGTGATGCTCTTATCTCAATAAGGGAAGAAATTGCCCAAATTGAGAAAGGAAAAGCTGATTTCAACAACAATGTTCTCAAGGTAAAGGAGGATGTTTATTTCCAGGAATAGGAGGTCTTCGAACCCTTTTTTTAAAATAATGCATGCTTCCGAAACTGTCTAATATACATATTTCTCTGATGTTAGTTTGATTTCGGTCATTCCAAGAAGTCAACACCAGAATGGATCATAAATTCCATTTTATTCATAAAACTTATAGTGCCAAGATAGTTGACTCAATTAGACTGATGGTGCCTGCCTAATAGTTAACATGTATAATCTGTTTTCTTGTACTCTCTGTGAGACTAAACCCTGTCTGTGTTCTTTTGATTGAGAAATTCTGCCCACTTCCTGTGTGAAGTTTAGAGGTGTTAACTGAGAACTTTAAAATGCAGTCTGCTCCCCATCCACCATCCCTACTCATGGCTGATGTATGGACAAAACCTTACTCACGGGAATATGCTGCCTTCCCAGCTTCTTGGCTCAGGACTGCTAAATTCTGGCCATCCACAGGTATGCTAGTACACTTTTTGTCAAATATTATCTGAAGTGAAAGTTAATTACAAACTTCATTAGCCTAATCTAATTTTTGTCTAGTTGAAAGAAATTTTCCTTTTACATTTAGAACTGCTTGAAAAGTGATTTTCAAATGGTAAAAGTAGGTGAACCATCCTTAATGCTAATTTTGAGCTACTAATCTCCAAACCTCACTATACCTATAACATCTTAAACCTTTTCGAAGGTGGTGGACCATCCTTTTAACTTATTGGCACTCCACTACACCTAGATTGTATATGCATGTACAAAGAAGAGGAACACCTAATTTAGCCTTTATTACTTTTGGTAGATAAATATGCAACTTTGCTAAAAGGCTATGTCAAATGCATCATTGGTAAAAATGTCGAGGTGATCATATATGTAACTGAATGGGTTGGCTGAGGATATCCAAATGAAAGAATTATCCCTTGTTTAACACTTAAAGAATCTAATATTTGCTTGAAAATTCTATCGTTTCTGTCCTGCCAAATAGCATAAAAGGTGGCAGACAAACAGATTTTCCTCACCGGCTTAAAGAAAAACTCCTACTTGGTCTTTAACACTGCATATCCACCAATTTAGCTCATCACTCCAACCAAAAACACCACTATACATTTGAGCACCATGACTGAATAGTTCCCAAATGACAGCTGAATAGTTACACTGAAAAATAAATCCTTGAATCTCATTGTAGCAAATTTTATCCAACTCGATTAAGGATTTTGAGAAGAAACTACTTGAAATTTCTCGTGATATAAAGTATATCATCTCACTCAGTGTTTGATGCACTACTGACTAAACAAATCATCAGCAGTTCTTTCTTTTTATCCTTCTCTTCCACAGTAATAGAGTATTCTTTGCATTTTACGTGCGTTTGCTGCCTCCATTTCTTGATCACATCCTGTGACATTTGTTTCTTTACAAAAGATGAATTGCTAAATCTGCTCATAATTGCTACTAACAGATCCTCTGGTTGTCTTTTCAGGACGAGTGGACAATGTGTATGGTGATCGCAACCTTGTCTGCACCCTTCTTCCATCAACACAAGTTGTCGAAGAATAAGGAGAAGGCTGCTACCGCATAAGCCTGACCTGCACATCAAGAACAGATGGCTCCTCCACAATATCGGCACCATTTCTTCCCCATCACGTTGTATATAGACATCCTTATTCATATCCTTCTTTGTGGCTGCTGACTTTCATCTTCTACCATAACGATGTGCAGCTGCTCTGATGACAGTGCTTTATCATTTACAGCATTCAGATGTAATTATCCACTTTTCTGCTTCCTCTATCTCTACATGATCTTATTCAACAGCTACATTAACTCTGGAACTGGAGCATTTACCGTCAATCAATTGTCAAAATTAATCAAATATTCTTTTCAATGAAGTAAAAGATGATAAACCCATATTGGAAAAGGAAACCAAGTTGATGATTTAGAGTTGGTATACCCATGAAACCATGTACTAAAACTCAACTCGAGAACCAAAATAGCATGTAAAGGGATTGTGTTGGAAAATGTTTTTTTTTTTTTTTTGTCAAAACGGCAATATCTTAATCTAACTTATTCTACAAGAAAATACAAGGGGATCAAATTGGACACTATTAAAATAATGGAGGAAATTGTAGGAACTTGTCTATAACTTAACATGAATAATGTGTATAAGAGACAGACTAAGTACAATCTGTCTCCTCGGACCATCTGGATGGTATAGACTTTGATTGAACGACTGTGTTAGTCACTCAAAATGCTGTATGTCTAGAATTTGTGTAGTGTTTGGGGGGCAATGGGAGTGTTTTAGTCCTTCTGGTGTATTTGCGTTTTTGTATCCCAATTTGCAACTAGGATTTGCTGATCTGGCGGTGATGGATTAATATAAAAACAATTGAATTGGACCTAGTATCTAGACATCCAAGGCAATAATGTTGGTTAATTAAAGTCTTTACCTATTAAATTGACATTTTAATTGGTCCCTAAAAGAAATGAATTAGCATAATTAGGAAAAACTCCTGGCTTTAAGATTCATTAGTAAGGTGTTTGGATAGTCATTATTTATTGTCTTCGGGATTAAAAATATAATTTGCAATAAGGGGGTAATATACTTATGCCTCCCAGGCAAATACGAAATAAAAAGTAATGTAATAAAAAGACCTGCTAAAAAATTATTGTAAAACATTATTTTTTTTTGTAAAACATTATTTAAAAAATAATGTATAATGTACGAAAGCTCATATTCTAATCAATAAACCAAATGTCACATAGATGTCTATATTAGTGTTACCTAATACGATTCTTCATTCTCCGATTTCTATATTGGTTTACTGAAATGTATATTGGTACGCATGTACCAGAACACAATACATTCCGAAACTCTATCATTAAAAAATAAGCAAACAAGCTTAACACTTTAATGCATCTAAAATCCTAATATAACTAAAACTACAATACAACTCAAATTCTAGTACAATTAAGTAATAACTTATTTGTATACATGATATATGCTCAAATTTCTTAAGACAATTATACTGCTATCGTACTGCAAACTAGAAATTACGTATCGATTAAGCCTACTCCACGTATTACGAACATGTAAAATGACCGTACCCGTACAACATACAACTACGAACCCCGTATCATGCAACACTAGTCTATATACAATGTCCTTCTATTGAAATTCTATTATGAATTTAGTTATATATTCTCATTTAGTCACGTCTATATATTTAGTCGTCTAATATAGATGCACTTAATAAAAGGCATATGGTCTAACAAAGCCAATTAACAATTCTAAATGAAAGCTAATATTTTTGTAACTAGGGGTTTTTATTGATTGATTTTTCAATAATTCAGTTAATTTTTTTTTATTTTTTCAGTATTTGATGCAAGAAAATTAAAATCAAATTAAAATTAAATTTTTCTTCAGTTGGTTAGTTAACCAAACTTTTTTTTCGGTTTATTTAATTAATCAAAATTTACTAATTAATTTAAAAATTAAGTATTAAATTAAATACAAAACTAATCAAATTAATAAACAAAAACTAAGACTAGAAAAAAAATTAAAAAAAGAAAAATAATATTAAAGTATTAAATATACGAATGAAAAATGGAATTGGAATACTAAAAAACTAAAAACAAAACTAATAAAACTAAAAGTTTGGTTATTCAATTATTCGATTATTAATTTTCAATAAATAAATCTAAATCATATAACTAATCTTTTTTATTTGATTTATCCGAATACTGATTATCTAAAAATCGAAAACCAAACTAGTTTAATTTGATCAATTTGTTTAATTAAACCAAACTATAAACATCCTATTTGTAAGTTTGAACCATTGAAAGTGCATAAAGGTCTCCTTTCTAATTTTAAAATTAGAGGTGATCTTTCATTTACCTCTCTAAATAAGTGACAGTTGCACTATTTACTTAAATTAAGAGCTAAATTTTATCCACGTCACTCTTTTACTATTTATAATACTCAAAATTTTATAGTTTCAATTGTTATTTTATTTATATACAAATTTATCCTTTAAACATTTAGGGGTAGATGGAGATCATTCATTTGTATAAAGACTGTCTCATTTAGTTCAATTTAATGACCAATTAAAATTTTCGTCATAAATTTTTATTTGTTGCAAGAAATCAATTATGTATATTTTTTAATTAAATAGTATGAATCTTAACAAAATAATTTGATTAATTTTCTTAAATGACAATGATTTTTAAATTTAATTAATTATCAAGGAAAAAAAATGAAAACTACTTAGTTTTGTCATAAAAATTTCTAGAAATGATGATTTATAAAATATCTCACCATTTATTATACATTTAGAGAATGCATCATTTATGGTGAAGGATCTCCATCTACCCCTAAATGGAGAGGATCATTTATCTAGAGGAGTGAATGAAGGATCTCCATCTACTCCTAAATGGAGAGGATTCTTGTCCTTGAAAAGTTTGAGTTTTAGGTACTCAATTGAAATTTGGGTTAATTTCGCTTTATCCCTTTAACATTTAATATTATTATCATTTTGGTTCCTAACGTTATTTTTTAAATAGTAAAGTCTGTGGATTAACGATATAATCTAACGGTGATAGATTTTCTAACTAATGACCTTTTTACCTTATATTTTAATGAAAAATTGTTGAATCATGCTGCAAAATAAGAGAAAAAGAGGAAACAAAAAATTGAAAATATGAAGAAAAAAGAGATAATAATATTTGTAGAAAAATAACATTTTATTTAAACAAAATTATAAGGGAATTTCTATCAAAATGAGTAGTAATATTGAGTTGGATTTAATGGAAGGATTTAAGTTTCTAATAAATAATGTTAGGAATTAAAGTAATAAGAAGTTTAAATATTAAGGGAGTAAAGTGAATTTAACCCTTGAAATTTTGGTATGCTAAAGTAAAGAAATATGAAATTATTTATACTTATAAGTGTATTATTACTGTAGGGAAATTTTACGGTTCTAAAAAGAATTATTGTGTTAATTTCAAGGGTTAAAAGCAAAATGCCCCCTTTAACTTTCATTCAAGTTGTAAGATATCCCTTTCAAAAAATTTAATAGGCATTTTACACCCTCCAACTAATTTCTATCCAAAAAGTAACAATTTTTTTATAATATTTAAATTATTATAACAAAAATGCCCTTTCAGCTACAAGCAAAATGCCCCCTTAACTTTTAGAACAAAAATTTCCCTAATTCTGTTAAGAGATAAGACATACTAAATGTGTATAAGCTGTCTAAGATACACCATCTTAGATGTTATAAGAGACAGACCATGATGTAAATAAGAGACTAAGTCATTGTTTTTTAGACTGATATTATGAATTAAAATTAAATTTTTATATGCAAATGTAATTTAATCTATAAAACAAGGTACTTTATATTTCTAACATATTTTTATTTCAATGTACAGTTTGTTTTATTACTGATAATAGTTTACAAATAAACTTATACAAAAAAAAATGTATCGAGTACAAATTTTTTTAGTCATTTAAAAATACTCTTAACATACACATAAATTATAGAATTAGAATTCATGCAAAATTTTTTATTTTTGGCTTAATGATAATAAAGTATAATAAAATATTATAACTAGCAAATATAAGGTACAGTAAATTTGGCCAAAATATGTCAATCGAAGGACTCTACATGCATAATTTTTATTTATATACTTAGAATAAACTTTTTGAGTTTTTTTAGGTTATCTTTTTTTTACATTTTTTATTCGTTAATTTTAGTATTAATAATTCATTGCAAATTTTGTATTACAATAAAATATATATTGTTTATTATAATATATTTTAATTTAAAAATTAATTTATAAGATGCATGTAAAATTAGATGTTATAGTTAATAAAATACTAAAGTAATATATTTTTTAACAATGAGAAAAAGGATTAGAAAAAATAAAATGAGAAACAAGAGAGAAAATAATAAAGGAAAAGATGAAAATGACATTTCACTTAACTAATGTATTAGGGGTAAAATAGTCAATTTCTAACAAAAATGATATTTTAGATAGTTGATCACATGTCAAGAGTGCAAAATGCCTATTAAAATTGTTTAGGGGGTATTTTACAACTAAGATAATAGTTGGAGGGGACATTTTGCTTTTAACCCTAATCTTTTAAAGACTTGTATGAGATAAAATTTTAAAATATTTAAATTATAATGTACAAATTTTTTAAATTATATTATTCGTAGAATTTTCCTTATCTAATTCACACACATTACCACACCCAACATTACACACACTCAAACTGTAGAGTACAACACCAGACCAGAGCAGGCTTTAATTGGAAGGAACTGAGAGCGACGTAGTTTAGTAGACTAAAACTAGACTTCATTAAGAAGTTTCGTCCTTCACACCCAACAAAAATTAAATTTAAAAAAAAAAAAAAAAACCAAATCTCTCTCTCCCCCTTAGTATATATATTATCCGTAGAAAAAATTGAGAAGGAATATATATATTTTTTAATTTCTCTTTTTTATTTTAATTGTTAAATGAGACTAGATGTCGAAGATGAAGCACTTACTCCGAAAATTACACATCGGCGGTGGTGGCGGAGGTGCCGGTGGCGGTGCCCTAACCGACCACCACCTCCACCATCCTCCTCCTCATCATCATAATAATCAAGGGAGAATTGTTGATCCTCCGACGCCGGTGGAGGAACAAACGTCCTCGACGAGTCAAACCACTCCGGGAACTGAGGGTTTGGAATCGTCGGAGAATTCGATTAGTGGTGGAAATGCGAATGTCGCCGCTGCCGCGGATTTTAGTTTGTTGGAGGAGGAATTTCAGGTGCAATTGGCGTTAGCGATGAGTGTATCGTCGTGTTTCTGGATTCTCGTGAAATCCGTAAAAGAGACTGAGAAATTAAATATGCTAAGCAGATTAATTATCCACGATTCTCAGATGTAAAGGAAGAGACAGAGCGGAACTGAGTAAGGTATTTTTTCCAATCCGTATTTTTTTTTTTCTAATTACTGTTTTAGGTTTTCTTCAAAGTTACCTTTTTTTTTTTTTAAGAATTATTCTCCTATTGCAACTAGATGCAATATGGGTTATTTATGAATTAAATCTCCAGGTTGTGTCTTATGGATGACTAAATTGTACATTTTCACTTTTATTAAATTTTTAGTATTTCGTGATTCTAGAACTTCTATGTAGAAATAAGAGTTTGTCAATTACAATTTCTGAATTGGGTGCCAAAATTGTAAATTTTTTGTTAGTGATTTTCATTTCGTGATCAGGGAATTTCTAGAATTTATTAATTACATTTACTAAATTCGGTGCATCATTATGTACTTCTATCTTCTAATCTTTATAGCCGCACCCACTAAATTTGAAATCTTTTGATTGCTGCTTTCTAACATTGGAGTGTAATTTGATCTATTTATTATTTAGAAGCATGACTTAACTGAACTGAAAATTGGCTGGCCTTTTCTTTTCTGGCTTGCTATCTAGATGAAGAATGTGATTATTACGGCATCTTAAAACATAAATAGGAGTGGTTTATCTTGTTAGCTTATGCATAACTTAGTATTGATATTTAGTAATGTCTATTAAGGCGTTACATATAGTAATGTCTATTAAGGCATTATTTGATTACATCATTACTGTGCCAGTCTTTAGTTTAGCAAGTGGTTAATATGGTGTGAATCCTATCTATTCTTCTTGGGTGTGCCGGTGGGATAGATATTTATTGAGGAGTGTTTCACTTTGACTTCATTTTTTCAGATATTTATTTGTTTAGTTCACCTATGCGGTTCTTTTTGTTTTTATCTTTAAGTCATCATTTGGCGGGACTCAATTTAATAAGGTTTTGGATTGCAGAGTTATAATGTTGTTAACTATAATGAGAAGGTGATCGATGGATTTTATGATGTTTATGGAATTAATTCCAACTTGGTGGCAACTGGGAAGATGCCCATCACTTATGGACCTTGAATCTATTCCTGTATTGGATAGTATTGATTATGAAGTGATTTTAGTCAATCGTGCGGCTGATATGGAGTTACGGAAGCTTGAGGAGAAAGTACATTTAATCTCTACAGAGCATGAAGCTCTAAGGGTGGGCGCACTTTTGAGTTTTTTTGTCCAAAAAATTGCGAACATTGTGGTTAATAAAATGGGAGGTCCTGTTAATGATTTGCTGAGGAAATGTCGAGGAGGTGGACAGCCAGGAGTTATGAATTGAGAATCTTCCTAAACACTATTATCCTTCCCCTTGGCTCTCTTGATGTTGGACTTTCACGCCACAGGGCCTTGCTCTTTAAGGTTGTAAAGTTTCCCTTCTCTCTCCATGCTTATTTATTGGCTATATTCTGAATATCAAGTTGTTGAGTTTTTGAGTTTCACTACTTGTCAGCTTCTTTTATTGTTTAAATATTGCTTCAAATAGAAGAAAAGCATTTGCAATCTGATTGCATTCATTAGCCTTCCTAATGTCAGAATGCTAGAGGGAACACAGGCTATTGTTTTTGTGGTAGTTGTAGCTGTTGGAGAACTAATACACATCTAGAGGAAAAAGATGGATAGTTTGATCCATGCTTAAAGTTGACTGTAGACATCGAGAGTGTTCCATTGGAATTTAAACGTTCAATTTGATATCTCTATTGGATTAACTTCTCTGTTTAGTTTGTTCATTCTGTTTTATTTGTTGAAAGTTGAATTTACTTTATTGCAAAAGAGTGCCCTTCTTCACTCAACTTTATTTTACTTTGGCATATAGTATTAGGGACGTAATGATTTTTTATTGATGGGGTAGATCACCATTATCAGCTTTGCTTAAGATATCGTTTCTTTTTGTGCCTCTAATAATTTTGTTATTGGGTCCAAGGTACTTGCTGATAGGGTCAACCTTCCATGTATGCTAGTCAAAGGGAGTTACTACACTGGCACTGATGATGGAGCTGTCAACCTGATAAAATTTGATGATGGAAGGTTGTTTGCTTCTTCTAATTATTGCTTTCTTTTACATGCTAAGTTAATATTCCTTTTGTATGCAGTATATATTTGACTCTTTTGACTTTACATTCCTTTTTCATCCTCGTTTAAATTTGGAAAACATTTTTGTTAAAAGCATTCACGTGTAATGATTCTGAATCTTCCAATACATATTTAAACACTTCTCTTGCCTCCCACTTCCACCCCAAGGCGAAAGTTAAACTTCAAATAAACACCGGCCCGTTTGGATTGTTTTTTTTTCCAAACTTTTTCCTACTTTTTACTTTACTATTCATATTTTTGATGAAATGTTTGTTTGGTCAGCAAAAATATTTTTGGTCAACTTCTTTTACTTTTTTTCCAAAATAGTATTCTTTAGATGTACACAATTCAAAATTTTCTTTCACTATTCATTACTTACACTATTCAAACAATTATTTTACTATTCAACTATATGCGTATTTTACTATTCACAAATATTAGCATTAAATTTTTTTTTTGTACCATTCATTGGTTTGAATTTTTTCGGGCAAAGAAAAAATGGGAATGTAGGTACTAAAAAAAGAAATTTTAAATTTTAAATTGTATTTTATTTTGTATTAAATAAATACATATTTAACATACGCATACAGACACATTTTGTTTTTCAAAATTCGGATTTCAAACGACGAACAGGTTACTACTTTTGCTTGTGGTTTTTAATACTTGATTTGATGGTATAAAAAAGAAAGTGAACGTGATTATGTATTTTGATATTAATAATTTTATTCAAATTTTGTGTATGTATTTTGTCTTTTACAAGCAAAAAATACTACAGTAATTTTTAAATTGTATTTTTTATTTTATGTTAAATAAATATATGTTTAGCATACATATATGAGCATATCTCGTTTTTTGAGATTCGGATTTCAAACGATGAGAAGGCAACTACGTTTGTGTGTGGTTTTTAGTACTTGATTTGATGGTACGAAAAAGAAAGTGAACGGGATTATATATTTTGATATTAGTAATTTCGTTCGACTTTCGCTCACGTTTTTTGTCTTTCAGTGCAAAAATTACATCAAACACTTATTTACATAAAAATTATTTGTACTATTCACAATCCAAACAAAGACTGGCAAATTATTCACAGGAATTTTGTTATTTGCCGCATAGACATTAATTGGATGAAAAAAGTGACAAAATAATACTCCAAAATTAATGCAATCTATACAAATAACTGTCTCTTTCTAAGTGGTAAAAGAGGAATGAGATAAGTAGAGAGTAGTAGACACTTGTCTCCTCATGTTTTCCAGAATTATACCAGCAACAATTGTTAATCATTCTCCTTTTCTCTCTTCTTTGGTCTTCTTTTTTGGGGTTGGGGTGGGGTGGGGTATAAGAGACATGAGGGAATCGAGTTAAAATCATCTGGGTGCTTCAACTTCGGATTGTTGCTCGATACATGCATTTGGGAGCTTATGATTAGATGAGGGAATCCAGTCTTTGCTTATGGTTTAGTTTTGCTATTCTTTTCATTCCACTTTAAACTATCCAAGTCAGAGTTGATTAAGGATGTAGTTTTTTCTGTTTTGATATCTGGAATATTTTTGAATTGGAAATACCCGAAAAAATTCTTATGGTTCATTGCTCAATCAGATAACTTTTGCACTGTGTATGTTGCAGTATTTTGGCTTGCATCAAGTTGTTTATGGTTGCAAATACAGAATATAACTTAGTAATGCAGTAATAGATTTGAATACCTCTTCAAGAGTTGGGGTGCGTTTGATAAAACTGAAATATGAAATTTGAACACTGAAAATTAAGTGTTGAAGTCTTAATTTGCTGAATTCATAAAGTTGTATCTATTTGATTAATTGGCTAAAGTTGAGCATTGAATTGAAATATTTTACCCTATACATATTATATAGTTTGATGATAATATTATATTACAGTATACTTTTTGTAGTAGGTTAATTTTTAAATATTATATTTTTAATACAAACAAATAGTTAATTAATATAGTATGTGTGTGTAGAGAGAGATACTATAAACCAGTATGTGTTTATATGTGAGAGAGAAGGAATATAATGTGTGCAAGTGTGTTTTTTTGCTCACAAGTATGGGAGAAGGAATAGTGTGTGCAAGTTTGTGTTTATGTATTAGAGAAAAGGAATATGATGTGTGCAAGTGTGTGTTTTTGTGTGAGAGAGAATACAATGTCTGCAAGTGTGTTAATGTGTGAGAGAGAAGGAATATAGTGTGCAAGTGTTTGTTTATGTGTGAGAGGGAGGAATATAGTGTGTTCAAGGGTGTATTTATGTGTGAGAAAGAGTGAATAGTGTGTGCAAGTGTTGTGTGAGAGATAAGGAACATAGTGTGTGCAAGTGTGTTATGTGTGAGAGAGAATAAATGTAGTGTGTTTGTGTGTGAGAGAATGAATATAGTGTGCTCAAGTATGTGTTTATGTGTGAGAGATAATGAATATAGTGTGTGCAAGTGTGTGTTTTATAAATATGTTTTGTATATGTAAAAAAGTGTGTAAATATGAAATAAAGAAAAATTGAATGAGTTTTGCTATGCTAGTAAAGAATTCAACAAATTAAGTGATAGATTTTTCACTCATAAAATTTTATATAGAAATTAAGTGACATTAATGTATTCAGAGATAGGAGAATCTCGTTATCAAATACACTTAATACAGAAAACAGTTTATGAATCAAGTTTAAGCACTTAATGAGGTTATCAAACATCCCCTTAGTGTTCAGGAAAGTGCAGTTAGAGAGCAATTAGTGGCTGAAATAGGGAAGAACTTAAATGAGCTGAAAGGAAGAGAACGAGAAGAATATTATTCTAGGAATCACTCCTTGAAGGCTTTAGGCATCACATCTGCAAGTAAATTAATCAGTTGCAATAAAGCTTCAATTTTATGCAGGAAATTAATGAACTGAAATCTGTTCTTTAGTAGGGATGTACATTACTGATAGATTCATAGAATATTTTCCTTCCTTGACGAGTACTTGCTCTTACTATGAAAGATAAGATTCTATTACTACTGATCTGAATTGGAAGAATTTTTAATTAAATTCTAACTCAAAATCCCAGAAAAATAAATATTTAAAGCAACCTAATGGAATTCCTGCTAAAAAGTCAAATTACTTAAATACCCTTTATTGTGGTTGTCATAGGACTAAAGTTTTATAAAACTGAGTTTTATACACAACTAGTATATCGAATAGAGACTCTTAAAATTACTTACTTTTCTGCAGACAGGCTCTTAATCCTTCAATTCGTTTCAATTCGAAGCTTGAGATCCAAAATATTATTTTCACGCCTTTTGAAAACCTAAGTTGAGTGCTTCATTCATTTTTGTCGGATGCGTGTGATGTCCAACAAATAACACAACTACTCAAGCAGAAAGCAATACAAGTCTATGCCCATCATTTATGAACTATTATAACTCTACAAAGATACAACTCAATCCAAACCATTAAGACGCATTTTGGAAGTGAAGATCCTGTGTCTTGCAAGTCTAAGAAACATGGTATGAATTGGAAACATAAGGCCGCTCTAGATATAGCTCACTCTACAACAAGAAGGAATAAAATTTTTTAAATCAACCATTCCCTAAATCACGTGTTCCCATCATCTTGATTTAAGATAGTGCTTTTAAATATTTTGAGGAGATAACACGTTTGCTAATTAATTTTCGGTTGCTGCAGTGAGTACATAATTGACCTAATGGGTGCTCCAGGCGCCATACAACTGGCCTAACATAAAGTGCTCAGCTACAAAATTGTGGCTTAGATGTAAGAACCATGACACCTATTGAGGATACAGGGGATAATACACGTGTAGAATTTACAGGACAAACTGAAACATTATCTATTATGCCGGGTATCCAAGGCACTTCCAAGATTAGTAGGTCAACTTCTGAACCATCTTTGGTCGGAGTCGAATTACATAGAAATTGTCAGTCTGCTTCAGAGAAAACCCAAACTAAGCAGTTTGAGCATGAATTTGGAAATATTCTACCATCACTGGTCAAATCAACCGAAGAGTTGTCAGGTGCTGTTTCTAAATTATCTGTCGCCCAACAGACCCAAGTTGAAGATGTTTCCAAGTATGTTGTTAGTGCAGCAAAAAACCCAGAATTTGCACAAAAACTCCATGCTGTTTTATTAGAGGGTAGTGCATTGCTTCCCACTGATAATTCTTTGAATCAAAGTCCTAATAATATGGGAGAGCAGGAAGTGATTGAAAAAAATCAGTTATTAAAGTGTGAAAGCATGTCTAAAGTTCAACATCAGCCACAAATGTACTTGTCAAACAATAAGCAGGCTCTTATACCCTTTTCTGGAGTGCAGTTATCTGGTGATGTTCCTCATAGCATGAAGCTTAATACTTCTGTTGAAGTATTGCCAGCACAGAAGCAGGGACAGCTGCCCACTGGTTCTAATGAATCCAATCGTCTAGGAAACTTGTCTTCTAATCCTACGGATTCAGGGTATGTGCTAGTTAGAGATAGACCTGATCATACGATCCAAACTGATTGTAGAATAATCAAAACAAAGGAAATCACTACCTGCAGTCAGTTCAATCCACGAACTACTCAAGGTGAGCAAATAGACCCGCTGCTACATGGGTGAGGTTGCTGAATGGGAAATACCATGGGATGATCTCCAGATTGGTGATCGTATTGGCATCGGTAATTCTTTAAAATATTTTTCCTGTCTCCTAAGGTTGATATATTTTATATCAATTCCGGTATTGTATTTCACGAATTTTATATGACCTCCATCCTATTTCCCCTCTTCAGTTGGGTGTGGCTGGGTCAAACTACAAGTTATATTTTTAAACTGCACATAGTATAAGCAACATGCTTCTTATGAATGAAGAGGCAGTAGTTGGAACCATCTTTGAAGTTTTCTGTTCACAAATTTTTTTTTTGGACTTAATATAGGGGCCAGTTGTGTTGCTTTGTTTTCAGAATTTTAAATTCAGCTGGATATTTCCTTGTCTTCTCATTCAGTTTGCCTAGTCAAGTGGCATTTTGAATTTTGATACATTTAACTTTGAAAGATGCATAACAAAAGATTCTAGTGAACATAAATTATGATGTCTGTAGAATTTTGGCTGTGCAAAGGTTCTACATAACTCATTTAATTCCTCTCTTGCAGGATCATTTGGGGAGGTGTATCGTGCTGATTGGAATGGCACTGTAAAGTTACCCTTTTTTTCGTTATTTTGCATTCATCTCCTTTTTGCAGCTATTGAATCGCCACTGTTTCACCCCATCCTTTCGACCAAAGAAAGTTTTGAAAAACTTTTTTAGTGCTTGAAAATTTATTTAAAATGCTTTATGTAGTTATCTTGATCAGGCTATTTGGGTATCTGTTAGATCCTGTTAATCTCTATCTGTTTTTAGCTTTGTCCTGCCAACCAACGAAAAATATATGATCTGTCCACTAAATTATCTATCATGATTGTTGTTGAAATTTAGTGAGTATGAAAGCTCAAATCTCTTTGCTTGTAATGTAAGACCACCAACTGCTGGCATTATTCACTGCAAAGTAGTTCCAATATATCTAGGCAATGACAATTATAATCCATTCTGACCTTGTAAAATCTAATGAACGTGATTGCATGCCAGGAAGAATTGCTGTTAAAAAGTTTATGAATCAAGATATCTCAGGTGATGCACTAGCGCAATTTAAATGTGAAGTAAGTACCATTAAGATTTTTATGATTATTTGAGCTTATTTTGTAACTGAGTTGTTCTTCTGATATAACAATTCTCTGCCTTTTGCACGTTCTACGTAGGTCGAAATCATGCTGAGATTGAGACATCCTAATGTTGTTCTCTTCATGGGAGCTGTAACTCGTCCCCCAAATCTCTCGATATTGACAGAGTTTCTGCCAAGGTTGAATTTCCCATCCAAATTTAATAGCTACTAGAGGGAACTTTTTCTTTCTTTTGCTGCTATTGCTATTTTTGTCTGGAAGAAATGCTATGGACGTAAAATACTGGGACAAGAGCTTCAAAATTATATCTGCTGTCAAAGTACTAGTCTAAAAGTTATAAGAATTGGTAGAATTGACAAACAAACATTTAACTAAAACGAATTGATTGATTCAGTTGTGTTTTATGTTAGGCCAGACTTGTATGGCATTTGGAATGTTTTGTGAAACTCTCCGACAAATAACTGTTATGAACTCATGTAGCCCACATCCTTAGCTCTTGTAAGCCTTGAAGGGCTTTAGGTAATCTTCTGCAGATAACGGTTAGGGTACCAACGAAATAATTCCTTCTGAAGATCTTAAGGTTCACTTGACCTTGTTGATCCAGTTTGAGCATGCTCTAGTAATATCGAATAGATGCACAACATTCTCAGACTTTTTCCCTTGAGTTTCTTTCTTTTTTAGTGCATCATAGTTCTAAGATGACTAGGTGAGGCTGCTTTTGTAGCAATGAGAGTAGAGCCCGGCATAATGCCTGGCGTTAATGAACATGTAAACCAAATGGGAGCAGTATCTCCTATAGAACTTTGTTGCCTCTCTCCATGTCTTCTTGGGTTTTTGTAGTGGAGGGATGGGGAATCATAATAAATTCAGATGCTTCACAGTTATTGTAAACGAATTATGTCAGCTAAAATATCTCTTAACTAGTAATAATTCTTCAATTGCTTTATGCCTCAGATTAGTGCAATTTATCTCTGGGACTCTATTTGTTTAAAAATATCTTGCTAAGTCTGTTTTTCCTTGCACTAATCTGATGCAGGGAAGCTTGTTTAAGCTTTTACATCGTTCAAATGTCCAAGTTGATGAAAAGAGGCGACTGCGAATGGCTCTTGATGTGGTACGACACTAGTTGGACAACCTTTTTTCTTTTGACTCTGTTAATAAGTTCTTGTTGTAAATATTGCTGTTTGTTCCAGGCCAAGGGAATGATGTGTATTTGCAGACAAGCCATCCTATCATTGTACATCGAGATCTGAAGACCCCAAATCTCCTTGTTGGCAAAAATTGGGTGGTCAAGGTTGTCAAAAGACTTCAGTAATTGAATTTCTATGAAGATCAGATAGGATTTGTCATTTATTTATCTGTTATCTCTTTTGCCTTCGTTCTGATGGATCTGCAGGTTTGTGATTTTGGGATGTCACGGATGAAGTAGCATCACACGTTCCTCTCTTCTAAGTCTACAGCTGGAACGGTAATGCATGCCACTTTAGAACTTTAATCAATTTATACTGTTTGTTGGTATTTGTGCACACATTCTCCCCCACCACAGTTGCATGGAATTTACTGAAGTTCTGCGACAAAATGCAGGCAGAATGGATGGCACCAGAAGTTTTGAGGAATGAACCATGCAATGAGAAGTGAGCCAGTTCTCCAGTTCCAGCTGCTGTTTTCTTGCAATATTTCAGATATATATTTTCAATATTTCTAATGGATGAGGTTTGTTTGAATTACAGATCTGATGTATACAGTTTTGGTGTAATATTGTGGGAGTTGGCAACACTTGATGTTCCGTGGACAGGGATGAACTCTATGCAGGTTGTTGGAGCTCTTGGTTTTCAGGGTAGACGCCTCACTATTCCAGACCGTGTTGACCCAGTGGTTGCAGAAATTATAAGCAACTGTTGGGATTCGTAAGTTTCTACTTTTGTATTCATTTTTAATTTCTGCTGGACTCTTGAGCATTTAGAGTTTGTTGCATAATAATAATGGTATTTAATGTTCCACTAATATGGTATAGCTTGATTTTGCCTGGTTAAATCATGTGGTACTTGTTTTCTGCAGAAATCAACATGCACGGCCAACTTTTAAGGAGATCATCACCCGTCTAAAGAGTCTACAGCATCTGGTTAAGAAAACAGGAAACAAACAGCAATAAGGTTGATGGAGGGTGATTGGTGTAATGATAGCTATGAGTTTGTTCATGTTCTCGAAGAGCCAGAACAGAACTTTTTTGGCAGAAGCTTGTAGATGCAAAGAAATACACAGGACATACTGGATGGGAAGTGTTGGTTCATTCGAAGTGGGGGCTCAACACAGCCAGTTCAGTATTCAGAGTACATGTCCTCCACAGTTGATGCACAAAGAAGTGCAGTGGAGGACATAGTAGCAGATGCAGATTAAAAGTAATTTATGCATGGAATTGCTATACAGTTTATCCCAGAAAAAAAAAAAATGATATTTGTTTTCTAGTAGGCTATAGAGACCAAAAACTGTAGAATCATACATATGGGGGAGGTCTCTGCAATAAGTATATATATATTTGAAAAGAAATAGATCTCAATCTGAGGAGATCGTTGAGGAAGCAATTGCTGCTTCAAAAGTGTAATCATCTGCCTCTGTGGGTTGTACCAAGAAAAGAATAAAAAGCAATTGAACATAGATTTTGCGGGAATGTTATTTTAATAGTGATTCTTTCTTCTCTTGGATTGTTGATATAAAAATTTGGCCTGTGAAAGTAATGGTAATGCCATTCTACTTTGGAAGGGAAATGTTTATATTTATAACTGGTCAGCTGATATATACCTACAACGCTTTTCCCCGTGCATTTTTATCTGCATCCTCGATGTGTCTTATTGTGGATATAGAATTTGTATAAGATACAGAATATTAGGCTTGATCTGTTGCTTGCTTGATGTTTGAATGGAATTGTTTATCCTTTTATATACGAACGCCATGAAACATCCATTATATCAAAGAAGAAAAAGAAACATTTTAATGCAAGTTTTCATTCTTTATTATAGTTGCATTGTACAGTTATTCTCAGTTTTTTATAAGCAGCCTGTGTTTCCAATTGGTTTTGTTCCTGCAGCCTTGTAGAGAGATTGCACATACATTTGTATATATACAAATCACCTGATTTTGCATAACCTTTATTTTCAGTCACGCAAAATGATTATTGTTCAAAGAATTTTGAGAGATGAAAAGAGCAAAACAATTTGTTAGGAAGGACAAAAACAATGTGATACGTCCTCTGTGTTGTCCCTTGGTATAATTTTTTGGATTGATTATGACACATTATTTCCTGTTTTCCCTTTGATGTCAACACCAATTTTTTAAAAAGCCTCAAAATTCACATTAAGGCTTCATTTACCCAAATACACAAATAAAACTGCTGGGTTGTTAAAGATCCTTTCCAAACACAATCACGTAGACACTTTTTTGCCATTTTGTTTTCTGAAATTTTTTTTTTGGATGTATTTATATAAAGTAACAAAATCATTTAAGAGTTACTAGATTTGAAAAAAAGGAAGGAAATCCGGTTAAATATCTAAAATGAGGGGTTCGTGATTCAATATGATCACCTAAAGTGGTTTTGAAAATTTATTATAATTTCTTGAATTTATAATTTATTTATTTATTTATTTATTTTTGTGATACAAAAATTTCAAGGTCACCGACTCCGCATGCCGACCAATGACTCCTTAGAGCAGGACTCAAATCCGAACTTTTAGTTTAGTCTCACGAGCAACCCTCATTGGCCAGATTGTACTTTAATTCCTCCTAAGATTGTAAATAATCAAAGAGATCTTCCAAGTAATTCAAAACTACATTGATCTCTTCTGCCAATATTAATATAGAGCATTTTTCTTTTCTTTCTCTTTTTTTTTTTTGGTACATAAATTTGATAGTTGTTCTATACTACAATGACCTTCTATCTAAATTCATTTTGCAACTGCCATGATTAATTTTCAATCAATAGCAGCCATAATTATCGTGAAAACCTCATGAGAGGTCGATGCAACTTTACCCCAAACAGAAATACGTACAATAACAAACATCATTAGCAGACTTAAAAACCTTAATTCTCTAAAGACCACATAATACCACGCCAAAATAAGAGATGCATATCATAGAGCAATTGCTAACAATTATTACTAGTTTGGTCTCATTATCCAATTCTCAACCTAATCAACGAACTTAATCTCACTATATTTGAAAATTCTATTACGACCACATACACTTTAATTTATATTATTTAAAAAATAACAATTACTAACATATTCTGTGTTATCACATCTACCTCATTACTTGTACTTAAAAAAATAGAACTAGAGATTTACAATACTCACAAACCATAATAAAAATTTCTAGAAAACATGCTCTCCAATTTGGGAAGCGGCTACAATTATAGACGGTCTATTTGTAACTTAGGTTGACGCGTAACTGATATAGATAGATTTAAATTACTGAACCATTTACATTTTAAAGAAGGAACAAAAAAATTCTTTTTCGTTTCAAAAAATACATTTACGAAAGCCCGAATAAGGCCATGCCAACCGCAACCCAATGATGAGTTGTAAATTGTCCTCTATATTTGCACGTGTGACTTTGGAAACCACAAAACCCTCCATCTTTCTTATTATACCATGTGCAAATTGCATAAATTAGAAAAGTGAAGGACCAAACAACAATTAACTCAAACAAGGACCAAAAATGCTAGAAATCTACCTCCCAACCACATGACATAAGAGAGAGTAGGGTCCTCCATTTAAGTAGAGATTTAAGTATATTCATGCATTTTCCCATTTTTCTTCCGTATCTTCCTTTCCCTTTCCATTTTCAGTACTCAAAGAAAATCCCACCAAATATAGGAAAATTCTACAAATATATTACCCTGCTATAATCCCCTATTTTCTTTTCTCTCTCTAAAATTTTTTATCCTAAAAAAAATTTAAAAAATGGGAAGCATAAATATGGCTTATAGAGTGTAGTTTGGACAACCCTCCTAGTTGTCTCATGGTCAGCACCTTTTATTCGACATGTTGACATATGCACTAGAGGTGTGCATCGATTAATTGATCGGTTAATCGGTCAAATATTTCGGTTGAAATGTAAAAATGAATCCTAAAATATTAATAAGTCTTAATTTTGATTCTAATTCAAAATAAAATTGATTAACCAAATTCAATTCGAAAATCGGACTCGAATTCGATTAATCGCATTCGCCAATCAAGCCTCATTAACATTAGACTGAAATTCTTTACAAAAACTGAAAAAAGTTTTTAAAACAAAATCCAAAAAATAATAAAATAGTGATAATTTCATTTCTTGTGGATAAAACTAAAAAAAAAAAATTTACAAAAAAATTTATCACATTTCTAGAATCACAATTATTACATAACAAATATTTAGCATAACACAACGTCCAGAAGGCACAAATAAATTCTATGACCATAGAAAACTATAAGTCTATAATATTGTTAAAACTATACTCAGTATTTAAATGAATGAAATGTTTTCTTAATTAATATATATATATATATATATATGCACACTATTGTGTAATTAACGTTAATTATAACTATATATATATTACTACGTATATACTGATAATTGTATACATTAATACATAAAAGATGTTTCAATACTGACTATATATAAATATGACTAATATACAATTATTTTAAAACTACAAATTAGTATTTTAGTTTACAATCGTAGTTTATATAAAAAACTATAAGTATATAATATTATTAATATTATACTATATTTAAACGAATGCAATATTTTCGTAATATACACATCACATACATATACACGTATTTATGTATGTATATGTATTGTGTGATTACACTATTTATAACTGCATACACGTTATTATATATACTGATAATTATAGATATTAATATATACAAAGTGTGATTAATACTAACTATATATAAACACGACTAATACATAATCATTTTAAGATTACAAATTAGTATTTTATTTTAGATTCTCTATATAATTTATCTAGAAGACTATAAGTCTATAATATTATTAAAATTATACTATATTTAAATGAATGTAATGTTTTCTTAAAATTTTATATACATAAATTTACATATATATAAATACATGTGTACATATACAATATTATTTATCTGACTATATATGTATTCTTAAGTGAAATTAAATTATTAATTTGTAAGACTATATTGTATAGAAGGTATATGTATTTAAAAAGAAGAAAAACAGACCAAGTTTCAATTAGTTTTTGGTGGCAATTGTCATGTAGGTTAGTTTTGAAATAGGTTTAGAGTTCAATACTTTTTTGCACAAGAGTTACTCTACTTATCTATTATCGTGAATTCGATTAACAGTGCTGCTTTACACAAGAGCTACTCTACTTATCTATTATCGTGAATTTATTAACAGTGCTGCTTTCCCCAAAATCTAGCCGGACACACGTAAACGTTTATACAAACATAGCGAGTATGGAATTTCAATAACGTGGGACAATTTGATAGCAGCACAAATCATACAGCCTATTTATATCCAACTGTCACTTATTTGTTGTTAATTGTCTAAACCGCCTCTGCTACAAAGGATCAATGGATTGGAACATGATTAATGTTCCGGCTCTAATATTGTTCAAAGGGCAGTGGATTGATGACTTGTCAGTTTGTAGGTTACGTTTACCTTTTGTGGCAGTGATGTGCCTAAGTATTGTCGTGGTGGGATGGCTTTTTCCCATTGCAATGTTTGTGGTTTTCCCTTCTCCTTATGGGATGCTACGTTTTGGCTACTTGCTGTTTCAACAATATTTTAGAGTGATGTTGATGCTTAATTTTATGTGGCTTCACTACCATAGTACCATAGGGAAAGAAAATGAGGGGGAGTTAGCAATTGCTCTAGAGGTTATGCAAAGTGATATAATGCTCTTATTGATTGAAAGAAACATGGAAATTTGAACTATTTCTACTACTTGTCATTTCATTTGTCCATTTGGTTCATGGATGATTTGAAATTGAGACAATCTAATGTCATTCCATGTTGGGTATCATGGAACATAAACAGAGTGATGGTGCATTAGAGAGAGAATCAGCCACACAAAATTTGCCCTTTTGATCCTCAAGTCTTTGAGGAGAGGAAAAGGGCAGCATGGCTTCATCAAGAAACATAGTACTAAATCAAAAGAATTGTTAATGTTTTAAAAACAGGCGTCGACGAAGCAGAAATTCAATTCCAATTTAAAATGCTTAGCAATTTTGACATCATAATGAAACACATTAGCCTTATTACCTTTACCCATGTGTATAAGAGAAAGGAAAAAAAAAAAAAAAAAACTGGTGGGGACTGGGAGGAAGGGTGTTAATAGGTGAATACATTCTTTTTGACTGTTTTATTGACTAATCCTCAATTATTCTTATACACATCAAGATTGTATAAGAGCTTCAAGCTCCATACTTCGGGGCCTTCCAAAGCTTAAATGCCACTTCATGTAGAAATCTATCAGCTGGTATTGCAAGGTTTCCCCCAAGCTGCATGACAAGGAGATGCTCAAACAATTACTTTAAATCCTAAATCCCCATCAATATTTTCATGTAGATGGTAGTAGAAATATAAATATTTCAATTATCACAAGAAAGAAATAACTGTACATTATCATTTTTTACACGATGAGAGGACCTAAACCAAGATTCAGCATGCTACGGCCAGATGGAAGGAAAAGAAGCCAGAGAAATTAATCTTTATCATTTCTGAGGCACCAATATCCATTAAACTGAGATTCAATATCACATAGATCACAAAAGTTGGGGTTTACTTCACCTTTTTGGAAACAGAAGTGAGTTACAGAATTGCCATACTTGATAGGACTAATTAAGATCCTATATAGCTATATGCCAATAGTCAAGACCAAAGAAACAACAGAAGGGCATCAACAATTGGAAAAGCCAAATATGCATTGAATTATCACTTAATAAGTATAAAGCACGTCCATAATTCCATGTTTGTTGTCGTATTGAATAGTTAATTTCCTTCAGGAATTGCATAACAGTACCACCAAAAATAAACAAGGATGCAACCAAATAATCAGTAAGCATTGATAACACAACTTCAACATTGTACTTCAACTAAAGTTATAATGACAAGAACATATTTCCATGAGCATAAAGTTTCCTAAAAAACATACGACAGCAGCAGCCAAACACTTTTTAGTTCACAGTTAGTTATCATTACTAATCAACATAATCAAATACTGGAGAGAAAACAACATAAATGTTAGCAGCAAATCCAGGAAACAGAGAATGTCTAACAACCAAAATGCATCAAAGCCTGATTACTTTCATAATATCAATAAACAAACATCCTATGAATTGAATCAAGAATTACAAGTACAGTAATAGAAGGTAAGAAAACATCTTGCACTTATGCTTAGCTATTTTTTTTATGAAGTGTTACTACTGTCCTCCATAGAAATCAAAGTTGTACTTTTGATTTATTACACAAACCTCTTATAAAGTTTGAAAAAGAATATGTCTCCACTCATATCTTTGCGAGTTACAGCATTCTGCCATTGAGCAATTAGCATTGGGCTGTGATGCCTGTTACAGAACATGTTAGATGGAGCCAAAATTCAATGTTTTTTACTAGAAGATAGCCTGCATCACTTACCTAACATTTTGCCGCGGCTTCCCTTGTTTTATTGTGTAGCTTAGATGAGGGAAAAGTAGTGATAGGTTAGAGTTACTATCATGTGTGGCAACATTAAGAGAAAGACTTGAATTTTCATCCCCACAGAAGGCTCCATAACTCATTATAACAGACAGATGCAACCGAGAACTAATCTCATTTCCAGGTTTCGCTAAGTGCAGTAATGCACCTACTAAATCATTGACATGTTCAATGTCCAGAAGACCATTTGGCTCTTCACCATAGTCCCAAATGAAGAAAAAGTAAATCAAACTGGTTTGTCTGTAGAGTTTTCCCTCCTTCAAATCCAAGCAACTTCAGCAATTGAGAGGCCACAATTGATAAAAACTTAAAATTGTATCTGTCTCTTATACACATCTAGATGTGTATAAGAGACAGAACTTGTTTGCTCCCAAAACGTTGTAAATCTGAATTATTAGTAATCACAGCAGCTTTCATCCCCATAAACCTGAAATTAAAAGAAAAAGTCGAGTTACATGTTTTATGGATGGACAGAATACATCGTCCTAGTCATAAAGTCCGAGAAAAAAATCAAACCTCTCGGGTATAAATGGAAGCGAAGATTTAGCTTCTGAAGATTCTTTCTCATTCTAAAACCGAAAGAAAGAGGTGTTAAGTTAAATAACATGAGTTTTTCACCAATATATCTCAACTCAAAAAACAAAACTTACCTCACTACCGTAAGCTTCAGCACTATCCAATAACTCCGCAAACTCTCTAATCATTCCAGCATCCACATTTTCTGCAAACTAATCCCCCAAGTAAATAAAAAATAGAATATGAGAACTACAAAAGCAATTCAAAGATTAACAGTCGGATTCTAAATTACAAATACCAAAAGTAGACATCAACTTTAATGTCGAGACTTCCACCTTATTACCAACTCGTCCAAATTGGAAGGTTCAATATTTCCATGGCCAAGACTGAATCTTTTTATCAAAATGGTAACAAATTCTAATTATATTTTATCGAAGCATAACAAATTCTTCCTCACCACACCCCCACACCCCCGGGGCCAAAAAAAAAATAATAAAAAATAAAAATAATAATAACAAAAACCCTTTTGGCCCCTGGGATTGTAATCATCAACTATCCACAAATAGTAACAAAATTTGAAGAAATATAAATTCATAATAATAATAGTGATGGAAAATTAAATAATAGTGATGGAAAATTAAGGCAAGGTGGTAGGAAAAGAGAAGCTAAAGGTACCTGAAGGAGGAGAATGAGGGAGGGTCAAGAAACCACAAGAAGAAAGAGAAGCCAAAGAATGGAGGTGGTGGGATTGAGATAGGGAGATGGATGAAGCCAATCCATCTCCGTACAACACCAATGCTCTGCTTGCCTTGTCCGTACCATCTCTCTCTTGTTTTATGCTGATTGTGTATCTGTGGATAAATACTGAATACTAATCTACTCAAAATCGTGAAACTAAACTGATTATGATTATTAGTTAAGCAAATTCCTTAATCCCCACATCACCCTTCTTTGGACCCACCACAAACGGTAAAGTTTATTGTCAGATAAAACTAATTCTAATTCCTAAATTCATTAGTTTTAAACCATTAAGTATATATCTAAAGGCTTAATTACAGTTTGCCCCCTGTATATAGGGACGGTTGTAAATTGCTCATATATTTATTTTATCTATAAATTACTCTCAAGATTTACTAAAATTAAAATTTTCTTTTAAAGAGTGTAGTAAAATATCATACTTGCCTTTCATATTTTTAGTTACACTTTGTGAATTTTTTTACTAAAATTCTTCACTTAAACTTAAAAATGATAATAATTAAATTTATTATTCTAAGTATTCTTTTTTTAAACAGCATGAGAGACTGAGTTAGTTGATTAACTTAAATTTATTTTAAAATATATATTGATTATATCTCAAAGTAGTATATTTTATCAGATAATGTGATTTTTTGAATAAAAAGTAATGAATTAATTACAGATAATATATAGATAAAATAAAGTAAAAATTACAAAACTCAAATAATGAGAGTAAACAAATAATATAATTTATTCTAGATATAAAAATAATAATGACGAAACAAGTATATGTGATGGCATGGTCAAAATGAATGCGAAGAATAAAAAATAAAATAGAAAACTAATTCATAAGATTAATATTAAAGGGTAATTTTTTTTCAATAATATTGGATGAAAAAATATCGTTACTTTTAAATGACAAATTTATAAAACAAAATTAGATACCAAGGTGCGACTTACCCTAATTTTCTGTTGGTTAAGGCAATTAAAAGATTATTTTCTATTGGTTAAGACAATTAAAAGATTGAGGGCAATTATAATATTTTATTACTTCTTTAAAAGAAAATTTTAACTTTATTAAACCTTGGGGGGCCAATTTGTAGATGGGGACAATTTGTAACTGTGGGCCAAACTATAATTAAGCTATGTCTAAATATAAAACTAATATATCTAAGGCCTTTTAATAATAATAATAATAATAATATAACTGAAATCTAAATGTAGCAAAATCAAAATTCAAGCCTAAAAACTAGAACATAAAATGATCTCAAAGTGTGATTACTGGAAATATGCAATGACTTACTAAAATAGGACAAATACAATTAAAATTCAGTTATTTGTTTATTTGGTTATTGATTTTCAATAATTAAATTTAAACCATAAAACCAACTTGATGAAGAATAAGACATTCAAACCAGTTTGATTTACTTTTTCTTCATTTGATGAGGCTATTGATTTATGCTACAATTTTGATATCTTATAACATATAGATGTGTATAACTTTAAAGATAAATAGTATATTAAGAAAAAAAAAATTAATGTGTTCGTAAAAAAAAAATACTATAAATTATTTTGAAAAACAAAATTATTAGATGTGTATCTTTCGAATGCTTATAAAGATTATGGTAGTTATAATAGATTTTAAGTTTTTAAGTAAATAAGACAAAGAAATCTTCTATACTATATATGTAATATAAGGGAGGATTTTAGTATTTATCATCGTATGTTTTGTTAAATATATTCTCTCCACTCCTTTTATATATTTTCATTGACTACTGATAACTTCTTTTTCATAATTCCCTTCTCACCTTTCACTCCCTACTCCCTATGTTATCATTTTATTTTTTTATTAGAATTTATAAGAATATTCTTTCAAAAAAAAATTGTAATTTTTATAACCCTTTACTACTAAAGTAATAATAAATGGTAAGAAGATATCGGTTGTTTCTTTTCAAAATTTAAAGTAAATAAAAATAGACCATTTAACCGAGAAAACACCATATCAATTGGGGTCATAGTTCAATAACCTGACCCGACTCAATATTGACATAGCTCAGTGAATCGGTTTTCAAATTAGGTTGGGTTCTTCCAATAACTAGACAATGTGAAAACTCGACAGGTGCTCATGCAACCAAACAGTTCAATCGGTAAACCTAAGAATTCGACTAGGCTTGGAGGAACTAGGCCGAGTTTGAGAAACCCCACTTTTTTTTTCTTTGGAAAAAAATAAATTGTAATTGTCAAGTTTTGAACCGAAAACCTCTTAAATAGAAATAAAAGATTTTACAATCTAACCATGTAAGCTTGTTATTATTATTATTATTTTTATTCTTATGTGTCTCTTATATATATATATATATATATATTGTTAGTGTATGCCCTAAAACCAATTAATTTTAGGGATAAATTACGCTTTTATATTCATGTATATTTTGTAATATGGCATTTAACGAATAAAAATATTTTATTCGTAATGGATCATAGAATTACAAAATATACATGAATATAAAACAAGAGAGAGATGGCGGACAAGGGTGGTCATGATGCATTGGCTGTCTCTTATACACATCTAGATGTGTATAAGAGACAGCTGGAGAATATAATGATAAATTAAAGGTGTTTAATTTATCTAATCCTAATTAGTTTAGGATTATAATTTATACTTATTACCAACGTGATTGGGAACCTAAAGGGTCACACACTTAAGGATAATTAATTCAGGATTAAAATGATTTGATAAGTATGAGATACTTATGGGTTAATTTATGAGATAAATTAACTTTTGGGTTTAATTATAATAATCTATAAATATTAAGAGTTAATATTTTAATCATATTAATTCTCCTAAGCTGTCTCTTATACACATCTAGATGTGTATAAGAGACAGATACATATGTGCAGAATGTGCTTTTTGACAGGTTTATTGGGATTCTATATTTATATATATATATATATATATATATATATATATATATATAAGAGATATACTATAAGATATATGGTGAAGTAGTAGTAGTACATATATGATTAGTACTAGCACTATGTACGGTTTTTTTTTTGGGAAAAAGCCAACAAGATTCCTTTTTAAATTGTGAGAGTCACGATTGAGAAATAAGGGAGAAATAATTTAAGTTTGGGTCAATCAATCTTGTGAAGATTCTTGATTTAATTATTTGTGTGGATACCATTTATGTGGATTCGATGTTCCAAACATATTGAGATTTTTGCAATTTAAGGTACAATCTCTATACTTTTCTTGTACTACGGATAAATTTAATACTATGATCCGTGATAGGAAAGTAAAAATTTTAAATTTCGTTGCGTTATATCTGATTTACTTTCTTACATATATACACACACACATACACACACTATCTCTCCAATCTCCACTCTATGCATTAACTTCTTTTAGCTCTTCATGTGAAAAAGTTATGTGAATATTCATTAATAGCATATAAATTGTCAAATTTCTTCATCCATAGAACATCTTTTTACAATAAAACTAAAAATTATAAAAAAGAAATTAAGTTTCCTTATAGAAAACTTTGGTTGGACATCAATTATCAACAAATTATTATATTGATTTCTACAAGAATAACCTCGTTTCAAATATCATTTTACATCTAAAAATTGGCAAAATAAATTAAAATAAATATGAAAATATATTGCTATAATAAATAACTGTCTAACTTAAATTAATAAAATAAAATATTATACATTTGATTGTACGAATTCACATATCTATGTAAAACATAATAAAGTACCATTGTATACTAAATAACCATATAAGAAATATTGAAAAGTTACATTTATATTTAAAAATTTTTAATAAAATATGTTTTTATCAATATTTTCACCATATATCTTATATTTAATAATTTGTAGGTATTAGATATTAATAAAAAATATATTTAAAGCAACTCACTAGTTGATCCAGTAACTCGCTGGTTGAACCAATAACTTGTTGATTTACCTCCCTTACCGAGTTCTTTTTTGAGTCGATTTTAATAACGATGATTGGGACTCTTTTCTTACCTATAGTATAGATATATAATATAGATAAATAATGTTGTAACTTTTTAAGATGTTACACACACGAGATAAAAGGGTATTGAAAAAGGTATTTAAAAATAATTACAAAATATCTTAGAGAATAATAGATGATATACAAGATTGGAAAATTCTATGACTCCATTAAGATACCATATTTTTATGTTTTAAAATTTATACAATACAAACATTTAAATCACACAATATTATACTTTATAATATTATTTTGTATAAATATTTAAAATACAATGATATGATATCTAACGGATCATAAAATTTTCCAGTAAGATCCGGATGGAGGCATAGGGGTTGACTTGTAGCATTAGTGAAGTCTTGATTGTTTGCCCATGATTAAGATTGAATATTTGTGGTTGTTAAAATTGCACTTAAATAAAAGTTTTGAATCCCTGTAAGGGTTACGTCAATATTTTGTGTCCATGTTACAATTTGGACTTAACAAATAAGTGATTACAATTACTCTAATCTCACGTTTAGTATGCGAGAATAGTCTCAAATTGAAAGGTCTATAAAACAAATAATACACATAAATATGTGTCATATAGCAAAAATATAAATTAGGATTATCTCAAACTATACATATCGTTTAAACAAATTGAATTCATGTATAAATTGAATTTACTTATGTGTGCCCCACGAATGTATGCCCGACTCTAACAATTGAACAATAAAAATATAAAAATATATTTAATGTAAGAGTCTTCTAACCTATGCTAACCACAAAACACTGTGGACCAGATGGAGTATCATAGGCATATTTATAAGCTAGGCTAGGGACTTGTTCGGGTAAATATTGAATTAGGTAATTCAATTCACAAACAAACAACAAAAACTTTAATATCCCTAACCAACATTCATGTGCTCGCAAGGATATGGGGTAAATTTGTAGATTAGAAAAATAAGAATCATTCTAGTGAGGATAATGGAACAATTACTAGGGTTAGTAAACCTATTTACTAGTCAGATAAATTAACTACAAAGGTTTTGAATTCTATCTAATTAAATTAATTCTACAAATTAGAAAATAAGAACAATTACCAAATCTAATTAAAATTAAAGAAATCGATTAATTTTAATGAAATTAAAGAACTTTAATTAATAAACTAGAAAAGTAAGCACAATAAGATTAAATTTAAAAATACAAACTATATTAAAAAAACTAGAATCGAATTGAATATCAATAAAGAAAGCAAACTCAGTAATTACAGCCAGAACAAAAGTTGATGAGATTTGAAATCTTGACAAGAGAATAAAACCCTAATCTAATGATCTATTTACTCTAATGATCTAATGTCTACTCTAACTAATGAATGATTAATTCCTTAACTCCTCTATGAAATAAGGTATTTATAGGAGACATTAGGATTAAATCCCCTCTTTAATGATATAAACGTGAAAACTCACAAAAAGGAGTCTAATTGAACAAGAAAAACTGTCAAAATAACACATTCTGCTGTAGTACACTGCATCATGTGCACATGCGCATAAATGTCTCGCATATGTACGCATTTAACAAAAGCGAAAAGGTCCTCTCTGGAGTTTGCGCACATGTGTAGGTTTTGGGTTGCGCATGTGCGCAACTTCTTCCAGTACACCTGCTTCAATTTCCGCCTTAATTTTGACTTGATGCTGATGGAATTTGAAAAAATCAAAACACAAAAGTTGTAACTATCTGTCTTAGCTTTCCAATTCATCTTGAATCAATTTGATTAGAATTTGGACAAGAAAGTTATGCTAAATATACGAAATAGTATTCAAATTCGTTCCTCGCTGGTGTACGTTTTTCATCCTTGTGATTTTTCTCCAATTTTTTGATTCTTTTGACTCCTTTTTCATTCTAAACCTACACAAACTAAAAAGAACACAATTAAAGTCATAATTAACTCAAATATTGGTTGCATCACATAAAATTGAAGTACATGATACATAAAATATGAGACATTTATGAGCTTATCAAATGGCCCACACTTAGATTTTGAACATCCTTGAACCAAAAAAAATAAAAAAAAAATAGATAAGTTCATCAAAAATGCACCCACATCTCAACAATTATCCACATAAATAATTAAAAACCAATCCACTATTAGGAATAGTTTCAAGAACTCAAGAGCTCAGATGCTAATAAAATCCTAAACATGAAATCGACTGTGTGTGAATACAGCTATTCAATAAAAACTCAATTTTTAAGACACTCGGGTCAAATAATAAAAACTCTTAGAATTTTTTTGAACACCCCATAACTCACTGCTCTTACACCTCTCCACTAATATTGATAACTCTAGAAAACTAGAGTTATATGTATCCTAAACTTGAAGGTTTGGCTATTAGTTTCGAGCATTTTTAGTGTTTTCGTGTGTGTTTTTGTCTATTTTGCATTCATGTGTTAGAATGTGGTAATATATGTTTATGAAGTATTTTAATACTTATTTAGGTCTTAATTAACATATTTTATTTGGTTCTTATGTATAGATTTGTGTCGTGTCTTTGACTTAATTTCGTTGGGAATTAAGTTTTCGTTCGTCTTTGTTTGTCATTTGTTTTTTGACGCTATTTTTTGAGAATTTTATTTATATATTTAGGTACTATTTTAAGTGTTTATTTGATAGATAACAATATTCTCCTATATGTTAGGGTCGCATGAAAAAAAATGGCGCATCAATCGGACTCGGATGAAGATTTTCGAAGCAAATAAGAAGTGCTGCTCTTTCATAAATTTGTCTCTTATACACATCTAGATTCTATATCGCGATCTGAGAGGGCTGGAGCAAAAATGACTTTGTTCGGGCCTGAATTTTTATTGCACTATTATCCCACGACCTTAGCACTATTTATACCCCTTTTAAGCATCATTTGAGGCATAGAAGACCCATTAGAAAGCTAGTAGAAGTAGGCTAGATTAGAGAGTAATTTTCTTCCTTTTTCCTCCCCATTTAGGGAGAATTTTATTAGATTAGAGTAGATTAGGACTTATTTTTCTTGTAGATTTCAAATCCAAACTAAAGATTGAAACTTTTTAGTTGTAAGTGCTTTGTTTATGTTAAAACTCCTTTAGTTAAGGTTTAATTTCATGTTCCTTTAGTTAATTAGTTTAATTGCTTTAATCTACCATTACTTCTTTTACTTGTTTTCTTAGAGTAATTGTTAGATTAGTTTATGGGTTTTCTTTAAAAATACTTTTTTAGTGATAATTTGTAGTTTAGATTGGTTAATTAGGATAAATTAGTTATGGACTTTTCATTTAATTGCTTTTTTTACTTGCTTTCTTAGTTTCAATTCTAGATTAGTTAATGGGTTTTCCTTAATTGTGTTTTCTTAGTGTTAATTTGTAGTTTAGGTTAGTTAATTACTTTTTAAAAATACTTTCTTTTTACATGCTTTCTCAGAATAGATTACAAGAACTCTAATTGTACTAATGTAGGGTTAATAAATAATTGTCTCTTATACACATCTAGATGCTTAATAAGAGACAGATTAATTGTTCCCTTTATTTGCTTTCTAAAGATACTATCCTTTTTAATAACTTTTTTTTGTGATTAATCTTTACTTTAAATTGCTTTTTTTAGTTCCATTAGTTCTAGTTTTAGTTAAATCTCTTCACTTAATCAATCGCTTCAACTATCTGAAATATAACCAAATAATCGGTATTATCAACAATCATTGTGAGAACGATCCCTACTTCCCTTTACTACTAGTTGATAGTCGTATACTTGTGGGATGCCACCTAGTTAGTTGTAGGATTTAGGTATTTTATAAATTTATAACTGGGTGTATAAGGGTATCATAGACAACTGACTCAAGTTAAATCAGGTAGGACTTTTTAGCTTGTAACGTTAGACCAGGGTATTGGCTAATCAAAGAAGGAATAAAGATATTACAAGACAAAAAAAAGTGCTTTAAATTAATGCCATATATCAATAAAACTTCTCTTTAAGTATTCAACCACATAGTCTTACAGATAAATAACTCCATACTTAATCAACAAATACCTATAAAGATTTAATTGGAATAAACATTCCTGGTGGAATGGGCTTTCCATTTAGAAGTATTATATTAAAAGGAAAATAGAAAAGATAAATTGGAAAGATCTTTTCATTTAAGGTCATTCTCCCGTACCAAATGTGGATCTTATATGCGAGTCATCTAGAATGATCCAGTGTACAATATAGTGAAATAAGTCTTTTTTATCAAAATGATTAAACTCGGTGGATCATTAAAAAAATATTTTAAAATATATTGGATCATTATAATAATAAGTTACTTGTTCAACAAGTGGATTATTAAAAAAATATATTTTTACTAATATATTGGGAAATTAAAAGTGTGTTTCTGGACTCACTCTGTCTATAAATTTGGTCATTGAACTATTTAAAATGTGTGTTTGCAGTCATGATAAAAATAGAAGGAGTGACTCTAGATACACGTTTAAGGTAGTTCAATGACCATATTTGCAAAATAAATACTTCAATGATCTTGTGTGCAACAACCTAATAGTTTAGTGACTATTGATGCATTTTGCTTTTTATGTTATATTCCATTTTCAAATTTTTGATTGCACAAAGATATTGGGAAATACTTTAGGTTGTGAAAAATATTACATATAGTTTTATTTAAAAGGGATATGAAAAATTCAATTAAGTAAATAGAGTTTGAACATTTATGTAAAGGGTTAAATGCATTAAAACCTCTTAATTATACCCCAAGTTGCACTTTCCCTTATACTTATTTTATAGGTAGTTAACCCCTGTTTGACCCCTTCTTCTACATTTTTGGATAAAATAACCCTATATGTTAATTCTTTTAGTTTATGTATTTTTTCTTATTAATTTCCTTTTTTTCTTTTGTTTCTCTTCTTTGTTTCTTCCATTTTCTCATGCCACTAGCTACTTCATTTCTCATATTGTTATTATTTCTATATTTAGGACATATAATTTTTTAAAGTTGCTTTAACTAATTCTTTTATTTTTTTGTATCTTCTATGTTTGTTATTTTCTCTTTTATTAGTTTCTTACAATTTCATTTATAACAGAATATATGTTGCTTATATTGCAAAGCATATTTGAAAAAGTAATTATATATATATATATATATATATATATATATATGTATAAAGAAATTAAATTTTCAATAATTTAAAAATTTTAAAGTTTTAAATAAACAAATATTAGTTAAAATAAAAAATAAATAGATCACAATAAAGATAAGAGATGTTATCAATGTAAAATCTAATTGATAAAATATTGCTAGTTGATGAATTTGCTTATTTTTTTTGGTGTATTTAAAGTCATATTAGACTAAATAAGAGTCTAGCTTGTTTATATGTTAATATGATTTAATTTCAGATTAAAAATGCCTTTTTAATATATATATATATATATATATATATATATATATCTTGTTATGATAACAATTAACAAATAAAAAAGTATAACAAAACTAAAGAATCAGTTAAAAAATTAAAATAATTTAATTTGTGCGTCTAATTATTTATAGTGGAATGAATGATAAAGCTAATGCTAATCTAGAAAAGGGAATTAGCTTTCTAATGGGCTGTCTCTTATAAGAAAAATAAGTCCTAATCTAGAGAAGAAAAAAATTCTCAAGAGAATGGGGAGGAAAAAGGAAGAAAATTATGTGTAATCTAGAGAACTGCTACTAGCTTTCACCTCAATGATTTCCTGCTTTTATCTTTTATCTGTTTAGGTTAAATACATTAAGTGACCATATACTAGTATAAAATTTAAAATGTAAATTGAAGTGTTATTGAGGGGGGATTTAGTGCATTTAACCTGAACAAATAAAATAAAAAGAAGCATGAAATCATTGAGGTGTGTGTAAGGCTGGGTCGCAGCAGTATTTTAAGCTAAGCCCTGTGTTCGAAATAACATGCAAATAACCTGGCTTGAATCATCACGTTTTGAGTCTCAACGGTTCAATCGATAAGTAGTTGAAAAGTCAATAATTCTCTTTCTTGTCCAGTTAAACTAGCAATGATTAGTTGATTGGTTGATCGGTTGAACCACTGCCGAGCTGGGTTTAATAACTAGCATTGTATAATTTTCCATGAGATTTTAGGTTCACTTTTTTTCTTTTTTGTCTAAAACGTTAAATGTTTTTATTCCAAGAAAACGATAATATATTTTGATGGTGCAAAGAGTATTTTACCCAAAAAGTAATATACAAAAAAAGAAACCAATGGCTTTGTTTGGATTGTAAATAATTTGTATTATTTGCCAAATAATATTTGGTGTTTGGTCAACAAATAATTATCCACATAATATTTCACACTATTCATGTTTTGTTTTATTCATTATTCACACAATTCATTATTTCTACTATTCATGTCCTATTCATTATTTACATTTTAAATAATATTCAGTTAATAATTATGTATAAATAAAAGTGAAATTAATTTTTTTTGGCTATACGCACTTTTGTGTAGGGAAGTCTTAATCTAGTAACTATTAGAATGGTATATTTTTATCGTAACTTGTGTTTGTTGCAATCTTTTATTAGTAGTCTATGAACACTAATCTTGTAGATATAAAGATAATTCGCCTTTGTGCATTCACTTTGAACTATGAATATATATTTTTTTATTAGTTTAATTTAACTTATTTTGTATGTTCACTCAGTTCCATACAAAATGTTTATATAATATAAATATACATACATACATACATATGTATGTACATGTCTATGTGTGTGTGGGTGGATGGGTGCGTGTGGATGTGGGGAGGGAGAGAGGGTGTGCGTGTGCACGTGCCTACGTGGTAGTTCTCTTAATATGACATCAAATAATTAGGTATTTATTGTTTTTTTTTATCATTGTTGATTTTCGTACCTTTTATTTTTATTTTTATGTAGGGTTAGTTTACTTTACCCTTTTATCATTTAGGATCACAATTACTTTAATTCCTAACGTTATTTTTTAGACACTGTAGTTGCTGGACTAATGGACAAAAGTAATAGTGTTAGATTTTAGACCTGAATGATATTTTTACCTTCAAATTATTGATGTGAACAAATTTTCTCGTAACATCCCAAATATCTTATTTTATTTCCATAAATAGAGTTTGATGAAATTTAAAATATGTTGATGATTAATAACAAATTATTGAATCATGTCAACAAAATGAGAGAGGGAAAAAAATGAATCAAGAAAAATAAGAAAAAATAAGAAGAGAATTTAATAAGGGTATTTTTGTTAAAATGATATTGAATGTTGAGTTAGATTTAATAGAAGAATTTAAATATTAAAGATAACGTTAGGGATTAAAATGACAGTGAATATAAACATTAAAGGTGTAAAGTAAAATTAACCCTTTTTAATGTATGTGGAATTTGATAGAAATAAATGGAGAATTGCAGTTTTAGGTATTCATCAAATGTAGTGCGATAGGGAAAATTGAAGAATTTTTATAACTGTCATTCTTTTATTTGTATTATTTTTTTATTAAAATTTTAAATATTTCCACCAAATAATAAGTATAAACATCTATGATGTTCATACAAATGTTTCAGATCATAATTATTCTATACATTTTAAAATCTAATATTATTTCTAAAAATCATTAAAGTCAAAAACTAAATATTATTTATCAAATAGCATGTGTATATTTACAATCCAAATGAACACAATGGTACTGAAAATTTTGAGCATATAAATGCCGACGTAGTGTCGGTCAAATAACTTTTCTGCATGAATTGTTTTTATATTCACAGGACAATTGATAAAAGCATAAAATGGTCTTAACAATGTCAGACAAAGTAGTGTATTTAGTAGTCTAAAGGATTTCATATGGCACCATTCAAGACCAGGTAAGTATTCTTTCGGCCAATTTTTCAGATTAGGACTGCTTTTAAAATTTATCGAGCAAATGTGATAATTGGTGAGGGATTTTTAGAATTGTGACTCTCGCATTTTGGATTGCACACTTTTAAAATACGTAATCAAATAGAATTTCAATTTTATTTTTTTAATTTAAAAATAGTGGATTTTGCAATACGTAGATCAAATAATAGTCCAATTTTATTTTTTTTAATTTAAAAATAGTGGATTTTAATACTTCCAAAGTGCAAAATCCCATTATTTAAAAAAAAAAAACAAATTTGAAACAATAACACTTTACCTCCCTGCACTAAATGGGTAATTATACTTTGTCTCTCTAAACTATAGAAATATAAAGTTTGCCCCCCAAATAACACTATTCCTCTATTACCAATATTCAAAATTATTAAGATAATCTAGTTAAATAAATAAAATACTATGTAACCTACATCAATGCATTTCGTGATATCGGATATAATAAAATTGAACAGTTTCTCACATTTTCACTCTTTAAAATCCAAGATATCAATGTATTATTACATTTTATATTTTTCCTAATTCTTTTAAACTATTATTGACAATAAAATATATGAAAAATTAAAACATGACTTTCAACTTTTTAGTCTGCTAACTAAATTTTCCTGTCTCTTATACATTTCTAGATGATGAAGAAGAGACAGGGGGTAAAGTGTATATTTCTACCCCCGATTCGCATTACACAGTGTAATTACACTTATTATAAGGTATAGGGGAAAAAAGCAATTTTAAAAAAAAAAAAAAATTAAAGCAAAGTGTAATTACACTTTGCCTCCTAAACAATAAGTGCAATTACATTTTGTTTCTCTGAACTATAAAAATATATACTTTGCCCTCGATTCATATTATTTTTCGTTTAAAATATTAAGAAAATTGATCTAGTTAGATGACTAAAGTAACTTTAGTATCTAGATCAAGTTATTTTTCATGTATTTTATTGATTTTTGATAGCTTAAAAGAATTAGGAAAAAAATAAAATACAATAATTCATTGATATCTTGGACATTAGGAAGTGAAAATGTGATAAACTGTTGAATTATATTATATGCAATATCGCAATATGCACAGAATAGGCCAAATATTAAAAGTATAAACTACTACAAGATATTGAAAAAATCTCAAACTTTAATAAAAATTTTATTTTCATACAATACCTTTACAGAAAAATTTTTCATAGAAAACAAACTTATATTAAAATTGTTCTACTACTTAGCTATATATTCAAATTCGAAATAATATAAAATGAAATCCAAACATTTCAAAATTTTGACGAAGAAATACATTGATATAGATTACATTGAAATATTATATAGTTTATTTTTGCTTATTTTTAAATAATTATCCCATCACTATCAAAATATAAATATGTAAAATCAAAATATCTGTAGTACCAAGGGTATTTTAGTTATTTAATTTGATTATCTTAATAATTTTAATATTGGTAATAGATGAATAGTATCATTTTGGGATAAACTGTATATATTTATAGTTTAGGGGACAAAATATAATCCCATATAGTGCAGGGAGGCAAAGTGTTATTATTTCTAATTTTCTTTTTTAATTTTTAAAAAATTAAATTGGGACTAAAGTTGATTACGCACTTTTAAAGTGTGAAAGTTATAATTTCAGAATACCTCAACAAATAGTTATAAATTTTAAAACCATTATATTTTAAGAAATCGATTGTTTTCTTTCACATTTCTCAGGCTTGATTTTTTTTTTTTAATGTTTATTTTTATTTTTTGTACTGAATGACTCTGAAATTAAGGTGATGACTGAGAATGATACACATGTCCGATTCACATGGAAAATTGTGTATAAATGTTGAGTTGTCAGCATGCGTGGCAAATGCTTGCTGAAATGCCCGAGAGAAACTTTTAATACCCGGGGAGTCGGATGATGGTTCCTGGTGGATGGATGGGTGAAAGACCAAATCAGACCACAGACACAAAAAAAATTAAGGGTTTAAGATTGAATTGGCCAAGAAAAGTTCAAGGACTATTGATCCATTGGATGAGAAAAGTTGAGGGACTAATTGAACCATTTGCCCCAAATGAGATGACTAATGTTTTCCAAAGTCACAACAAAGATGACTGTCATTTCCTTCTTTTTAAAATTTTGATCATTCAACAAGACTTCTTATCCTTCTTGGTATAAAGAGAACCACTATCCCAACAACCCTTCAGATACTTTCCACAACCAAGGCCCCAGCAAAGCATTGATTAAGAAAGGTCCAGTGAAAATGCCAAGCACCTTACTTGGCAATAATAGCATCCAGTGAAAAAATTACTGCTGCACTTTTAACTCGGACCAAGACCCTCGTTCTTTGTCTTCTCTTCATATAATCACTTGTACAAGCTAAGGTGTATACTTTTCTGGTTGCAGATCACAAAAGGCAGCCTTATTCTGATCCAAAGAAACTGTATTCAATTAAGGAGAAAAAAAAAATGGTCGACTCTCTTATTAGTGCCACTGTACAAGTTCTTCTCGACAAGGCTATTTCCCTTGCCACTGACAGGATTGGTTTGGTGTTTGGATTCAAGAAGGATATGGAAAGCCTAAGAGGGTCTGCTGCAATGATCGCGTCTGTCTTGGCTGATGCTGATGATAAGCAAAGGCATAATCGGGCTATCCAACTTTGGCTCCAGAGGCTTGAACAAGTGGCTTTTGATGCTGATAATGACATAATGTGCTCGATGAGCTCAACTATGAAATTATTCGTCGCGAGTATCGTAACCATACCTTGAAGGGGAATAAGGTATGCGTATTTTTCTCCTTCTCGAATGTTAATATTGCTTTCCGTTGGAGATTGGCTTCTAAGGTGAGGGATGTTGTTGTCAAGTTGAAAACCATCAACCAAGAAGCCAATGAATTTGGACTGATAAGCAGGTTCCAAATAGCAGCAGTCTTGCCTGTTACCTACTACTGGAGTCACAATAAGTAGGATAACAGACTCTTTGGTTGGTCAAAATGTTATAGGAAGAGCCAATGATGAATCGAGGATAGTGGAAATGTTGTTAAGCTCCTCCCAAGATGTTGTATCCGTTATTCGCATAGTAGGCATGGGGGGTTTGGGAAAAACAACTTTGGCTAAGTTAGTCTACAATAATCAAAGAATTAATGGACACTTCAACAAAAAAATTTGTGTGTGTGTCTGAAAATTTTGAGGTAATTGAGCTCTTCAAACTCATTTTAGATTTCTTGACAAGAAGAAAGGCTGAGTTGGATAACAGGGACACCATTGTTCAAGAAATTCGGAAGGAACTGGAGGGACATAAATATCTTCTAGTTCTTGACGATGTCTGGAATGAAATTCCAGAATTGTGGGAGGACTTCTTCCGTTCTTTGGTGGGACTAAGCACAATAAAAGTTCTAGATGTGTATAAGAGACAGAGTTCTAAGGGTCGCAATTTGAAATCCTTTGTAGCTTCAAATCATCCTTATTTGTTAGATTTCTGTCAGATGATGATTGTTGGCATATCAGAATAATAGAGGTAAATTACACTTCACTTCCCTGTCCAGATAGAACTGAATTCCATGAGGAAGGAAATTGTAAAGAGATGTTGCGGTCTACCACCAGCTTCAAATGTGATAGGATGTTTGTTGCGTATGAAGATGAAAGAGGAGTGGCTATCAATTTTGGAGAATGGGCAGTTGAATGTGATTGGAAATGAAATAGCATCATGCAAATACTCACGTTGAGTTTTGATCATTTACCATCTTCATCCATAAAAAAATGTTTTGCATATTGTTCTACCTTTGCCTAGGATGCTGCAATAAGCCGGGATCTGCTAATCGAATTTGGATGGCAGAAGGTTTTCTTCAACCAGATCTTAGAACTGAAATAAAAATGGAGGATAGAGGAGAAAATTATTTGAGAATTTTACTGGAGAGTTATGTTAGTGTATGTCCTAAAAACAAGTATTAATTTTAGGGATAAATTACGCTTTTATATTTATGTATATTTTGTAATATGGGAAATACATAATAGTTAATGTGTAATTACATCATAACTCCTTATGTATATCTCTTATACACATCATAGATAGTAGTAGCACATAAGAGTAGTGGATGCTTATTAAGAATAAGTGTATTAGATTGATCTGCTAAAATTATTACACACGGATTATTATTTAAATGCTAGTGGATTAATCTCTTTATGATAGTAGTATAATGCTCCTTTGACATGATGTCATGAGTTTATCTTGACTGTGGATTGTTATTCTTTGGCTCTATTAGTCGTTCCTTTTAGTGAGTCGCACACACTGTAGAGTTCGGGTATAATATGAACCATGAGAAGATGAGTATATCCCAGTATGGCTTCTTCTTCAAATACGATTCAGAAATCTTTGCGCAAAATAGAAATAGAATTAAGAGTATCTTAAATTCTATTTCAAGTAAGTTGTATTTTGGAAAGAAGTAAAATTAAGAAGGGGATTCATTCGATAAGAGTTGGCATTATATCTGTACTCTTGAATTAATCGGGATATAGGTTGGTAAAAGGATAATAATTATCGGAGAACTAATCACGGATGGGTGATGTCGAACCACTTAACATATCTCAACACTTGGGTGGTCATGATACTTTGCTAGAAGCCAATCTTGATCTATAAGTGTAAATTAATTAATTGAAAAATTAATGATAAATTAAAGGTGTTTAATTTATCTAATCCTAATTAATTTAGGATTATAATTTATACTTATTGCCAACGTGATTGGGAACCTAAAGGGTCACACACTTAAGGATAATTAATTCAGGATTAAAATGATTTGATAAGTATGAGATAATTATGGGTTAATTTATTAATAAATTAATTTTTGGGTTTAATTATCTTATAAGTTATAAATATTATAAATTAATATGTAAGTATATTATCTGTCCTAATAGTTTTATAATTATTCATATACCCATATCTCAAACTGATTAGAATTTGTAAGGTTCCCAAACCAATATATATATATATATATATATATATATATATATATATATATATATATATATATATATATATATATATATGAAAAGAACTAGTACTAGATGTGTATAAGAGACAGGAATAGCTGTCAAAAAGAAAAGCCCTCAAAACTTCTTTGAAAAACGTGATAGTCACGTTTTAAGAAAATTTTGTGTATAATTTAGAAGTTCGTAAACTGTAGTTTGAATCAATTAATCTTGTAAAGATTCCTGATTTAATTATCTGTGTGGATACTATTAGATAATTGATACCTGTGCGACTTGTGGATCGACGTCCCAAATATATTAGAGATTTTACTTCTAATTTTAAGGTATCAGTCTATATTTTTCTTGTAATACGCATAAATTAATCAAGGTGATCCGTGATAGAAAAATAAAATTTTAAATTTCGCTGCGTTATCTGTTTATTTACTTTTTTACGAGTTCTTTGTTGGAAGAATTAACATACGGCTTGAATATATACTATAAAATGCATGACCTTGCAAAATCAGTTTCGAAGTCTGGTAGCGTCTATTTGGAGTCTGGTGTAATTGACACCAATTATCAAGTTCTTTACCTTGAAGTAAACTCACCCACAGATAAAACATTCAAGCTCCTTAGGAATATCTCAACATCACTTCGCACATTATCTCTACAGAGTAGTACATCTGATGACCTGTTATTGAAGTTCAAGAACTTGTATGTTTTAAAGTTGACTGGTGTAGAAACTAGGGAGGTTCCATCCACAATTGGCAAACTAATACATTTGCGGTTCATTAACATCTCGGATTCTGCAATCCAAACTTTGCCTGAATCTCTTTGCAAGCATTATAATTTGCAAACACTGCAGATCATTGGGTGCAATAATCTAAAAGCTCTTCCAATACACATCTAGAATTTGGTTAGCTTGAGACATCTCCACTATTACAGTGGAGATGAAGATTTTCAAATGCCACTAGAGATGGGTCGATTGACTTGTCTTCAAACATTACAAGACGATTCTTCAACGTAGGTCAAGATCAATCGTCAAATTGAAGAGCTTGGATGCTTAAACGACCTCAAAGGCGAACTAGAGATACGCAATCTTGAACTAGTAAAGGACAAAGAAAGAGCTGAAAAAGCAAATTTAATTTGAAAGGCACAGCTGTTTGAGTTGGCATTATGTTGGAGCAGTACAAATTGAGAAGGCGACAACTGTGATGCAGATGTGTTGGAAGGCCTCCTGCCTCATCCTAATCTGCAAGACTTGTACATTGCTAATTTTATGGGTGATGAATTTCCACATTGGTTTATGAATTTGTCGACAAGGCTGCTCAAGTTAGGGAGATTGAGGTTAAGATGTTGCAAAAGATGTAAAGTACTCCCTGCTGCACTAGGACAATTGCCATCTCTCCATTATCTTGAATCTTGGCATTTCAAGAACACAAGGAGCATTGGGCTGTCATTCTAAGATATGGGTGATAAGAGCAGCAGCAACAAAAGTAGTGAAGTGTCAAGGACTGGAAACTGTTTCCAGCTCTTGATGTCTCCATCTAGAAGATATGAAGAATTTGATAGAATGGATTGGTCCAGAAGTTGATGTCTTTCCCAAGCTTGAGAAACTGGTCATCCGGAATTGCTTCCAGCTAACTAGCGCTCCAAGTTGTTTCCCAATACACATCTAAAAAAAGGAAATCAGAGAGAACAACCACGTTTCGGTTCTCTCTTAGTATTCTTAGTAAAGAAGCTAGTATGTCTCTCGTACACATCTAAATAGAAGGTATGGCCGGGCTTACTTGTGTTTCTGATCTATGGGCTGCTGCAAGTGGGCTACACGAGAATAATAATAGCGGAGATGCCCTAATTTGATAAGTACAATGGGTTGCGGCACTTCTCTAGAAACATTATGTCTCATTGGCTGTGACAGTTTGGAAAGTTTGCCAGAAGATCTGTCTGGATTTCGGTTTTTGAAAAGCTTGTTTATAGATGAATGTTCCAGAATTGTGATAAATCCTCAAGGACTGCAAAACACTAACATCTCTCGAGTCTCTTGGCATTGGAAAATGCGATGGGTTTACTAATCTGCCTAGTGATATGCTAAATTCTTGAACGTCCCTTCAGAGTCTGCATGTGGATTTTTGCTCCAATCTTCTATCCTTTCCACTTGATTTGCGACAAACGCCTTCTCTTTCAGACGTCTGGTTACACAAGTGTCCCAAATTGAAGACTAATATGATGCCCAAAGGGTTTGGTTTTCTTACCAGCTTAAGGGAATTGATCATTGGTCCCTTCTCAGATGAAGATGGTTCTTCAATTGATGAATTTGATTGGACTAGACTAATATCTTCATCTATACTCCGTAAACTAACTCTATATGGGTTGCCTCATGTTGAGTCTGCCAGATCAGTTCCAACACTTGACTACCCTAAGAGAACTTTCTCTAGAAGACTTCGGAGGAATAAATGCTTTACCAGATTGGTTTGGGAACCTTGTGTCTCTTGAATCACTAAGTTTATGGAATTGCAAATTGCTTGGACATTTACCCTCCATGGATGCCATGAGACGCCTCACAAATTGCTTGGACATTTACCCTCCATGGATGCCATGAGACGCCTCATCAAATTGAATCTTCTGAGTGTTTCTGGTTGTCCTCTCCTACAAGAAAGGTGCAATCCTATAAGTGGCCCAAGATTTCTCATATATCTTACCTTAATATCAGCTAGATTTGATTGATAACTTTTGTATTGATTCAAGTTTAAGTGAGGAACTTAGAGCTTATAATTTTATTTGCAATGTAAATTTTGGATGGAATAAAGTGTTGAAATGCAAATGTTCATGTATGAAAAATAATAATCATAAAAATCTTAATTTATCACTCCACTTTGAAACGATGAAACCATTCCCATTTTTGGTTTCTTCAACTTCTTTGGGTTCTTGTTAGCTCACTATTTGCTATTGATCAACAAATGACGCAATCAATTAAATCTATACAGCTGGTTCATGGGGGAAATATTTTTAATGGTTCATTCTTTATTAATACTGTTTTTACTTGGGCGGCCACATTACAACAAATCAAAAGTTATGGAGAGATTTTTGAAAGTACTGATATTATCATAAATGTTTTCAAAATTGTCCCTTAATCTCTTTCCACCCAAACAAGTAGTTGTGCTTTTGAAACACGATTGATTATGTTTTCATTAGAAGTAATCTCTCAAAGTAGAATTATTATTCTTCGGCTAAAAGAGCTATTCAAAAATATTGATCATTTACAAAAATAAGCTCGATGTTTGATTGAAATAGCATTTGGGTAAAGCTGGCTTATATAACAGTCATCAGGTAATCATATAAGGTTTGTTTATTCATTGAGTAAGTCTTGGCTACTCACTCTACAATTCGGAGTGGGTATGAGGGTCAATTGGATCACGTGTTGGAAATTAACCACTCTACAATTCGGAGTGGGTATGAGGGTCGTTGAGATGACTGACAAATAGGATGGTCCCACTACTTTTTAATCATTCAACGGTCAGAAATACATTTTCTCTACAATGAGGAGTGAGTAGTAGAAATTTATTTTAGACTTAGAGGATCCCCTTGAGCACAACAAAAAAATGTTTGTTGCACCTAGCAAGAATTGTTGGTCAATTTCCATAAGTAAAAAAGCAAAGAAGTACCTTATTTAGTATTAACTAGTATAAGAGTATATGCTTTGCATGTTTGGAAATACTAATTATTTTATTTTTATTGTTATGAATTGAAAAGTAAAGCATGTTTGGAAATACTAACTGTTTGATTTTTTTAGTTCTGTTAATTTTCGCTTATATAATTTCTATTTCAATATTTAACTAAGCCAAAGAATTTTTTATAGTCCGTATGAATCTAGAGAAGTATTTGTTTGTAGGTGATTTTTATGCATTTTCTTGAGATATACTTTGTTAGAATGCAAGAGATTTATTTAGTTTAATAGTTTAAACAATTTCATAAATCTAAATAATTATGTCTTGTGACAAACATATCTACCTCGTAATTTTTTAAAAGATAAGTCCATTTTCTAGATTGAAAATTATTAGAAGTATTCTATAATGAATTCATTGGTACTCTATTTAACTTCAAAAATAGGAAAGTTTAAAGTATTATCAAATTAGAGCACAATATATGACAAAAAATATATTAGAGTTTATTATTATATCTATTCTGTAAGTTTAGTCATGAAAGAGGGTAGTGTTATCTTGAAAATGTACAGTTTGTTAGAACATTTTTTGTTTACTTCAATTATTCAAATTCTATCCTAATAGCTTTGGATTTATTAAGCGCATTAAGATATTTGATTATTCTTGAATCCCTATACCTCTCTTGGAACAAACTTGATGAAGGAATCATTTGTGTGCAATTACTAAATAACAATTTCTAATTTAGGAAACAAAATCTCTCTTAAATATATTGTTTGCACAACTATAGGAATTATATCATGAAAATAGATAAAAAGTAAAAAAAAAAAACTACTACCATTCAACGATTTACGGCGTGAATTTTAGTGATTAATTCATTATATTAAAATTGTTAATCTGTATAGTAGTAAATTAAAAGGTAGATATTCAATATTATAAATTTATTTGATAAAATAAGATCAACAACATATAGCTGTAATGGCTATCAACTTATATAGTAATAATTCAAAAGTAACAATAAACATTTAGTATTTAACTTTTATTAGACAAAGTACACTTTGGTCAAAATAATTAGTAACTAATTTGATATCCCTATTTTTAAGAGTATATTATTTATATGGTTACTAATATTCAACATTAGAAATTTATAGGTATAAAGACAATAACAATAATTTTTTTGTAGGAGGACAATAATTATCTATTAAGAATTTTAACTAATATAATTTAGTAACTATTATTTGATTATAGGAAAAGTATAACATAGATTATATATATATATATATATATATTAATTATTAAATGTATGAAAAGGGAACTAAAAGTAAAGTAAAACTTGCAAAATTAGGACTATATTCTTTTAAGAAAATAAAATAAGTATGAATCACATTGCTTTCACCCCCTTTCTTACTCATATAATCAGTTAACAATAATCTAAAAGATAGGTTATACATTATATTTATTCTTTAGTATTACAAGATAGAACCTAAATTTTTTCATATTCTGGACAATTAATTTCTTTCATCATTATAAAGTTTAGATAGCAACATTAAAGATAAAATAAATGGCATTGGCAGAAGGAATGTGAAAATATTGACAATATCTATGAAAGATAATATTTTTGTTAATTCAAATTTAAATGGCCTTGAGGTTTTTAAGCAAATTTATGTCTCGTTTGGTCTTTTGTTTTTTTGTTTTTTGGTATTGCTCATAGAAAAAAATTCGAAATTATTCTCTCAAAAGAATCCAAGATTTTATAGATGATAATGTGTAGTCCTACTTTTTTTTATTTAAAGATAAATGATCTACTAAACATAACATAATTTGTAATAGTTGTGCAAAGTTTATTTAATGCAAACTTGTATAATTTCTAAAATTCGTTCTTGAAAAATGGATGCTAAAATGGAACTCTCTAAATGTAAAAAAATCTGTCTCTTATACACATCAAATGTGTATAAGATTGAAAGTATAATTTATAGAAATGTCACCCTTAAATCTACAAATTTAAAGCACATGACCATCCAAATGAATGTAACAATTTTGTACCAAATTACGAACTCCCTGATTTTAGATTTTTAGTCAAATTTCATTCCTTCTTTTCTACATTTAGTGATATATCAATGGCTTTTGTCATTTTGTTATGTTGTATAAATATACTCTATTATAAAATTGTGTGTTTTTAAAAGATTAATGGTACTTTCTAGGTATCGGAATACAATTTGGAAGGTGTAATTAGAACATATTTTCAGTTTGGATGGTCAAATTCATAATTTTTTAGTTTTAAGGGTCACATGGGGAAATTTATTTAGTTTTGAAGAGATAATTTAGACTCTTTGAATTTGGAGGACTATTATAGAATTTTTTTTTGTTTTTCAATTTGGAAGGTCAAATCAAAACCTTTTCAATTTAAAATGTCATTTATTGAGTTTTTGCTTAGTTTGACTAGCCAGAATGGTATTTAATTCTTTAAAATAAAAATAATCTTGTTTTTCCTTCACATCCTTTACTTGTCAAATAGAATTTTCTTTTTCTTTTAATAGTTGTTAATAAACTATTACTTTTTTATAATTGTATATAGATGTTGTCTAGTCTATTAATATATCCACAACCTATATATGTTGAAAATAATTATATGAATAATTCTATTTAATGAAAAATTTTATTCTATTAAGTTAAAATTTATTTAATATTCATCTTCAATTTCTAAATCTATCTCAGAATTCTACTATGCAAGAAAATTTACTTCAATCAAATTTAATTCTAAATGAAGTTTCAAAATGTTAATTTTTATTTCATGTGTACCTTTTTAAGATTTTTTTTTTCTCTTTAAGGGTCCAGTAGTATAGGTGAAACATGTGAATTTACTTTTCAAGTAAATTTCATATTTTTATTATTCCTTGATTTTTAAAATATATCACAAAAAAAAAAAAAAAAAAAAATATTATACACTCTTGTTTAATTTCTAAAACTGATTATATAATATTCTATTGTATAAGAAAATTTATTTCAATCAAATTTACTTCCTAAAATAAAATCTTAAAAGTAGATTTTATTTCTTCTTTTACTCTTGGAGGAGTATTTACATAAATAACTTAAAAAATTATCAAAAAGGCATTCAATTTGGAAACATAACAAAATCATTAGATTTTATAGTGAGGGTAACTTGGGAAATAAAATCTAGAACTAAATCTAACACCTTCATTTATTGTAGTATATAATCCATTAATTTTTTTAATAACTTTTTGATAATATTTTAAGTTATATTTGTAAATCTATCCCAAAATTCTACTCTATTAGAAAATTTGTTTCAATTAAGCTTAATTCTAAACATAAGTCTAAAAATTTTAGTTTTATTTATTATAGTACATATTCAATTAATTTTTTAAATAAGTTTATTTAATATTCATTTTTTATTTCTAAATCTATCCCAAAAGTTCTACTCTAAGAGAAAATTTGCTTCAATTAAATTTAATTCTAAATGTAAGATAAAACATTTAATTTCGTTTCCTATGTAGTTTTTTAAATCAAGCAATCTCATTGAGGGTCCAAAAATATAAATGATATATGTAAATTATTCTTTGAATAACTTTATTTTTTTTTTATTTTTGCTTGATTCTAAAATTTATCCCAATAAAATTATTTAAGACTCTTCTTTAATTTCTAAAACTCATTATAACATTCTATTAAATAAAGAAATTTTACTTTAGTCAAATTTATTTCTTAATATGATGCCTTAAAAGTAGGTTTTATTTCCTCTTTTATTCTTTGAGGAGTATTTACATAAATATCCTAAATAAATAGAAAAAGTCATTCAAGTTAAGGGATATAACAAAGTAATTAAATTTTATAATAAGGGTACTTTCGAAAAGAAAATCTAAATCATTAAATCAAATTTCCTCTTTTATTATAATAATAGCATGCGAGTACGTTCTTTGCATAGATTTAGATATATTAATTTTTTGATTTTTGTTGCTATGAATTGAATAGTAAGCATGTTTGGATATTACAAATTGTTTGATTTTTTTTAATTCACTTAATTTTTTACTTATGTAATTTCAGCTTGATACTTAACTACGGCAAAGAATTTTTTTGTAGCTCTCATGAGTTTAGAGAAATATTTACTCATAGGTAATTTTTGTGCATTTTCTTCAGATATACTTTGTTGGAATTCTAGAAATATTTGCTAAACATAGTTTAATTGTGTCCTGTGAATAACACTTCTAACATGCAATTTAAAAAAAAAAAGAATCCATTTCCTTAGTTGAGAATTGTTGAAGAATTCTAGAATGAGCTCATATACAACTTCAAAGATAGGAAAAGTTTAAAAGATCATCAAACTGCAGCACAATGTAGAACATGAAATAGTATTAGAGTTTATTATTGCATTCATTCTATAAGTTAAGTAATCAAAAAAGGGAATATAGTCTTGAAAATTGTGGACACTTTAATTAGAATTTATTGGAATACTTTATTCTCTTTAATTATTCAGGTTCTATCCTAACAACTTTGCATTTATAAACCATTAGGGTATTGATTAATCTTGAATCCCTAGACCTTTCTTAGAACCAACTTGAAGGAACCATTCGTATGCAAATACTAAGTAGTAATTTCTAATTTAGGAAACAAAGATCTCTCTTAAATATGTACTTTGCACAACTATACAAATTATGTCATGAAAATAGAAAAAAAAAAAAGAGTGAAAAATATTCTACCATTTGGCAAGTTACATGGAATTTACTGATTAATCCATTATATTAATTGATTTGATATCTCTATTTTTTAGTATGTAATAATATGGTTACTAGTATTTCATATTAGATGTACATACAGGTCTAAAGACAATATTGATAGATGTTATGTAAGAACACAATATTTATTAGAATTTTAGACTAATATAATTTAAGAATCTAATTTGGATTATAGGAAAAGCGTTACTTGTATTAATAGGTGCCAATCATTAGCAATGCATGAAATGGGGAACTAAAAGAAAAGTAAGAATTTCAAGATAAGAAGCATGGCATTTTAAGAAAAACAAAATAGATGTGGAACACAATTTTCACCCCCTTTCTTACTCATTCAACCAATTTAATAAAAATCGAAAAATTCTACATTATAGTTATTTTTAATATGCCATATAGGAACCAAATTCTTTTGTTCATATTTTAGACAACAAATCTCTGTCATCAGTACAAAATCTAGAATAACATTAAAGATAATAAATGGCATTGGGAGAAGTATGGTAAAGATATTGACAATATCTATGAAGGATAATGTCTTTGTTAACTCAAGCTTAATGGCCTTGATATGTGATAATTCCTACTTTTTTAAAGATAATTCCTGCTATTATTTAACTTAATTGGTAATCCTAATAAAGTTTTGTTCCTATACTTGTATAATTTCTAAAATTCATCCTTGAAAGAAATTAATACCAAATGAAACTGTTTCTTAAACACTATCTTAAAAAAGACTTCTCTGGAATCACATATGGCATATTAAAAATAACTATAATGTAGAATTTTTCGATTATATGCTTTTAAAAGATTAATGGTATTTTGGTGTATCAAGATACATTTTTAGTTTGGAGGGTAAATTAGAGCAAAATTTCAATTTGGAGGGCCGAATTAAGAATTTTTCAGTAACTTGGGGTCTTATTGAGACATTTAGTTTTACTTTAGAGGACCAAATTGAGAATTTCAATTGCAGGACTATATAGGAATATTTTTCAATTTGGAGAGTCAAAATGAGACATTTTCAATTTAAAAGGCCATATTGAGATTTTTGCTTAGTTTGTAAGGCCAAAATGGTTTTTAATCCTTTAAATAACCTTATTTTTCTTTTGTCAAATGAATTTTTCATTTTCTTTTAGTAGATTTATTTATACATTACTAGTATAAGAGAATCACATATAGATTATAATTGTCTAATCTATCAATGTATTCACAACCTATATGTTGATAATAGTTATATGCCGTAATTCCATTTAAGAAAATTTTAATCAATTAAGATCTTTTTTTAGTAACTTTATTTAACATTCATCTTTAATTTTTAAATCTATCCCAAAATTCTATTATGTGAGAAGAATTACTTCAATCAAACTTAATTCTATCTCAAAAAGTTAGTCTTATTTAAATTTATGTTTTAGGATTTTTTTTTTCTCTTTAGGGGTCTAAAAGTATAGATAAAATTTGTTAATTTATTTTCAAGTAAATTTTTTTTTTTTATTATTGCTTGATTTCTAAAACTGATCCCAAAAATTGTTTCCTACTATTTTTTGTATAAATGTTAAAAATGTTAGTTTACTCTTTTTTATTTAATTTTTTAAGCCTATTATTTTCTTTTATGGTATATAAATGTTGTCTAGTTTGTTAATGTATCCACGACTTATATATGTTGGTAACAATTATATGCACAATTCTATTCAATGAGAACTTTTATTCAATTAAGTTATTTTTTACTAACTTTATTTAATTAAATCTTAAAAAGTTAGTTCTATTTTCTCTTTTATCTTTTTAGGTTTTTGTTCTTTCTCTTTAAGGGTTCAAAAATATAACTAAATTATAGTAATTTAATTTAATTAAATTTTATTTCTTTATTATTGCTTGATTTCTAAAATCCATCAAAATAAAATTATTTCCTACTATTTTTAAAATTTTAAAACCCATTTTTAATTCGTATAAAATTTACTTCAATCAAATTTATTTCTTAATATGAAATTTAAAAGTAGGTTTTATTTCTTCTTTTACTCTTTGAGGAATATTTATATAAATAACCTAAATAATTATAAAAAGGCATTCAAGTTAAGGGACATAACAAAATCATTAAATTATATAATAAGGGCAATTTTGAAAAGAAAATCTAAATCACTAAATCAATCTCTCTCATTTATTATAGTACTAGTCTAAGAGTTCGTGCAATGCACGTTAATGGGTTATCTTGAGTGGTAATTTTTAGCATACTTTTTATTAAAATTAATTAAAGAATAAAGTTTTATTTTTACAACTAAATTAGCAGCATAGGAATATTGGAGGCACTCTAAAATCTATTTCAAGAATAATCGAATTTAGTCTAACTTGGATTTCCTTTTTCAAGCACTATAACAATTTAGTTCTAAAAGTTGTATAATTTGTGGTTGCCTCAAGTTGTACCTCTTATGTGCTTTTTTTTTTATTTTAAAAAAAATAACTTTAAAATATTACTTTAAAATGTAGTTTTTAATAATATCTACCCAATATGAATTTGTGTTTCTCTCCAAAAATTTTCACATGTAAAACCACCTACGTTTGCTCAACTATTATAAAGTTTTTTTTATGACTAATATCAACTAACGAGTTTTTAAAAACTCTAACTTTCCCTGATTCTACTACGTGATTTGATTTTCGTTTAACTATGACAACTACAATAACTAATTCCAGGAGGAGACATTTGTTTCATGATCACTTAAAATTAAATATACAATAACTGTATGTTAAAGTTGGACATATCTATAAAAGAACTTTAAAAAAAAAATCAAAATTAAAAGAGAATTCGATTTGATTTTAAAGGACCATGTCTTAAAATTTGAGATATATTGGCTGGTCTTTTGTCATTGCTATCTTTTCACATAGTTTTATCATCTTCCAACAATGTCCCTCTAATAGTAAGAATTGTGAAAATTGTCACCCCTTCACATGCATAACAATAGATGTTATATAAAAGACAGAAATTATACCTTATTAGATTGTATAGTTATTTTCACAATCTCTTACTTGTATTATCCTTAGGAATATTATAAGAGATAATTAAACTATGTGAAAAAAATAGTAATGGATAAAGATAAATGTTCTTTATTTTTTCAACTGAATCGAATTTCACATCATAAAAGGAGGTCAAACTTTCATTTATAACAATTGAACTATAAGTTAACCAAATTAGAAAGGTTACAGTGCATGAAATTATGTGTATATTTATTAAAGCTCTTTCGAGTCCTTTCAATATCGATAGCAAAATCTCTTCTTCTTTTTCTTTCAATTTTCTTTTATTTTTTAAGAATGCTACGGTTGCCTTTTTTTTTTTTTTTAGTTTTTCTTGATGGCCTCTCCCTCATATTAATATTTGTTATAGTGTGCAGTCTAAATAGTTTTAACATAAAAATTATTTTTCAACTACTTCTATTTTGTTGTAGATGTCCAAAATCTTTTACTAAATAGTTTCATTGTGAATCAAATTTTAAAATAATTTATCTCTTTCATTGGGAATAGTTATAGTGGAACAATTATTGTTTAATTGATAAATTCATCTTAAAAAATATATTGTTATTATAATTACTAAAAGGACTTCCTAAAAAGAATTAACTCATATTTTCTAACTACATGATTTTGTTATAAAAGGAAATTTACTCCAATTAAATTTAATTCTTATTATCAACCTATAAAAATTAGTTATGTTTTCTTTTTGTTTCTTTAGGTGCATTTTACATAAATACCCTCAGTAATTACAAAAAAAGATATTCTAATTAGATACATAATATAGTCATTAAATTATATAGCAATGGTAAATTCAGGAAAAAAACTAAAGCACCTAATTAAACTCGCTCTTTTAACATAATATAAATAGATAGATTAAAACTCGGGATTTTTATTTATTTTTTGTTAAGATTGTAGTTTCTTTTTCTTAAATATAGTTCCTTATTATGACTTGTATGGCGTTTCATGTTTCGTCATTTTAAACAAAAAAAAATTGTGGGAAAAATTGATAGCTCAACTCTTTTTGTTTTTTTTTTTTTTTGGCCTACTAATGGGCCAGAAAATACACAAGTTTTGGCTCCCTTATTGAGTTTTTTTTTTTTTTTAATTTCTTTTGGCTAAACTTTCGTCTACCAAGTTTAATTAGTAATGGGAATATAAAATATAGATTTGTATTTGATAATACAGATAACTTCATAAGTATGTGTGTGTGATGATTTTTGTTTGCCTTTTATGTAGTTTTGACAGATTTATCCCGTAAGCAATCACAACAGTAAGGCAAATAGCAAAGAGATGAGTTTTCAATTGTTTGCTATCTCTTTTAAAGAGCACCATTTAGCTTAAGTTTCATTTTTATCATAACGGTGTTTTTTGTTTCATTTGGATAGTCTTTTGTGAATATGACCAAGAAAATGTATTAAGCAATTTTATTTTATTTTAGACAATATAAATTTATGTAGGTGCACGCTGTATTTTCTTGAAATTTAAAAGAGAAATAGTAGAATGTCTAAAGATTGATTTTTTTTGGTCTTGTACTAGTAACTAGCTTTTTTTTTTTTTTCCCAAACGATAATAGAACTGGTAACTAGCCGTTGAGATGCTTGTTTCTTCGGATAGTGGAGAAAATTTCCTATATATTACACCCATAAAGCCACAAAATATAAAGTCTATAAATCCTACTATGGGGTTCATCATTATATAGACTTCATAAACTTTGTGTCTAAGTTCTTACAAGAATTTACCGTCGAAGGGAACTAGTAAACATTGAGATTTGGTGGCAAGATTGAGTTGTATCACCTATTAAAAATTCTTGATTATTTGGATAATGCGGTGGCATTGAGAAATAATATGTGGCATTACCATTGGTCTTAGTAGTTTAGTTTGGCAACCACTTGTCCACAAATATTTAGTTAGACCTGGTATTTAATTCTTTTTGTATGTAAATTACATTTTATGTAGTAAATAACATCAGTAAATACAAATAAAATTATGTAATATTTAACTTTGATGGAAAAGGTCTACCGATACAGCCAAGCCCAGTTATACTTTAGTTTGGATTTTTCAAGAGGGTTCTTTATCGGATAATTTTATTAACTCAACATTCATTATTCTTTGACAAAAATACCCTTATTAATTTCTTCTTCTCTCTCTTATTTTGTTGATATGATTAAATAATTTTTTACTTATTCATCGTCGTATGTTAAATTAAAAAAAATAAGATATTTCAAGTGTCATGAGAAAATTTGTCCACACATCAATAATTTGAGGGTAGAAATATGATTTAAGGTCGAAAATTTAATATCGTTAGTTTTGATGTTAATTCAAAGACTTAATTATCTAAAAATTAACGTTAAAGATTAAAGTGATAATAACTCCAAATATTAATAAGGTAAAGTGAAATTAACTCAATTCTTTATTATATTGAATGGTTCAAAGAGTTCTCAGTCGTTGTTGGTTATACTTTTCTCATTAATTAAGTTTATCTTTTTCAAAAAAAAAAAAAAAAAAAAAAATGACTAAGATACTTTTCCCAATCAAAGGCACACTTGAGATACTTTCCCCAACCAAAGGCATAATCTAGCAAAGCTAAGATTAAGAAACGTAAAGTGACAATGGCAAGCAACTAATTGGCATTGATAGAAACCTAAATTTGCTTTTACAAAGAAATCTTGGTGACTTGTAACTCAGGATTGGTTTCTGTTTGGATTCTAGAAGTGTATCAAGACTTTGCAAATCCTTTAGCTTCTAGCGATGCCAACTGTCAGCTATATTAGTCCTAATATAATTATCATCTTACACATTTCTATAAATTTTCAAGTGAAATTTTTATCAAATATCATCAAATATCCACATTTCTATAAATTTTCAAGTGAAATTTTTATCAAATATCATCAAATATCCTTATTAAATTGAATTGACTTGATATCATTAATGACAAATATTTGCCATTAGAGAATTTTCATTGAGGGAGAGGAGAAAGGAGACAAAAGAGAGAAAACAGAGATGCTGAATTGATTTTGAGGGCCCATTAATTATTGGAGTTGTGTATATTTTGAAGGGAAAACTACTATATTAATTCCTCACATTACGCATTTATATTTTTTTAGTCCCTCACTTTTAAAATAATAATTTTTAGTCCAATTACAGGAATACACATTTGTATACCTTTAACTTTTGCTATGTCTGAATGATGATTTTAGTCACGACAAATGTAAAATGCTGAATTTTGGTCCTTGAATCAAATCCAAGCATTTTAGCCTAAATTTGTCATGTCCTCACATATATAAAACATTCAATTTTGGTCCTTGAATCAAATCTCGAGTATTTTTTTCCTAAATTTGTCATGTATTGTTCACATGACATATATTTTGACGACAAATTTATAAATTCATCTGAGTAGAATGTTTTATGAGTGCGAAGGATATGAAGTAAGTGATTAATTAGTAAGTTGTTTCTATTTAAGATTATTTCAATATCTGACTTGTGGTATTTTTTTTTCAAAATTTATAATCCAATCCGATATTCGAGTTTTGTGTTGGAAAGGAAAAACTAGTTCCTAAATTTTACTCAAAAAATATGTCATGTAAACAACACACGATTAATTCAGACTAAAAAATGTTCGGGATTTAGTCTAGGTACCGAAATTCGACATTTTACATTTGTGAGGGACTAAAAATCATCATTTTAAAAATGAGGGACTAAATAAATACAAGTGGATAATGTAAGGGACTAAAAATTATCATTTTAAAAATGAGGGACTAAATAAATACAAATGGGTAATGTGAAGAACTAATAGAATAGTTTTCCCTATTTTGAATACCTAAAAGGATAAATTTGAAAATTTAACAAAGCATATCACCCATTTTAGATAATATGATATTTTTATTGGGACATCCAAAAATAGAAATTATGACAATATAAATGAGATAGAAGGAATATGATTTTGGACAAGGTATATATACATTGAATATGCCTAGATTGTTAGTCATACTAATATTAAAGCACGCTAAGTGATATGTCAAATTTAATGTTATTCCTAATATACTCTTAGTAAATTACTATCTTATCTTATCTTATCTTATCTTCTTACCTTACCATTAATAAAGAACGAAAATATGCTCTTAATAAATTACTATATAACTACCCATAGCAAAATAATCTTTTCTTTTACAATACTTGCTACATCGGTCTAACTCTTCTCTTTATCCATTATTAGATATTATTTTAATAACTTAACACATTAGAAAATATTTTTCTTCAAAAAAGAAAAAAATTCAAAAGATTGACAATTTATTATGTAATATCTTATGTGATCTTTTTTATTTTTCTAGATAATTATAACTTTTTTAATTACATAGTCATAGCTTGTGTAAAAATTACTAGTACATATAAAATAAGAGACTCATCAATTACATTGATGTGATGTTATTATTTAAACTTTTAAATTTTCTCTAATTTTGACAAAATAGCTACCACATTAACCCACTAATAACTACCAAATTTCCCAATTAGTAAGAGACTATGAGTTAAGACCATGGTTCAAAGACTCGGCCGAGTCAGAATCGGAACGAGAGAAACCGCTCCGATACCACTCCAGGATGTATCGGAGTCATCGGAACAGGCTTCAACTCGCCGTGAATCGTTCGATTGCGATTTAGTGTGGCAATTCAACGATTCGGTGAGAATCATCCAATTCTATTGAGTCGACTCGTGATTCATCCAATTTGAATAGCGTGTCGAAGGGATTTTGGGTATTTTAGCAGCAGCAGCGGCGACGACGTCGGCAGTGTTTTGGGTGTTTTAGCAGCAGCAGTGGCGGTGTTTTGGATGTTTTTGCATGCGCTGTCTCTGACACACATCCACTTGTAGTTATTTAAACAGATGTCTCTTTCAAATATAATCTTCAGATGTGTATAAGACATAGCAAAAGTTCAAGGTTTCAAGTTGGAAATCTGTTTCTTTAAATCTAAAATAATAAGAGGAAGCAATTACAGTTGAATCCATTACACTCGCGTCTCCTCTCCCGTTCAACGCTATTTATTCTGTGTGCTAAATTCTTATCCTTCTTGGGTCGAACCACTATTCCATCAACCCTGTAAATATTCTCCACAACCAAAGGCCCCAGCAAAGCAGTGATTAAAAAAGGTAAAGTGAAAATGGCAGACTACTTCCGTGGCAATAAAAGCATCGAAGTTTGCTTTTGATAAAAAAAAATAATGCAGCACTTTAACGCGGACCAAAACCTCCTTTTTCTTAGTCTTCTCTTCATAATCAATACTTGTACAATCTAAGAGTAGTATTTTCTTGCCATTCCAGAGAAACTGTGTACCCAATTAAAGAGGAAAAAATGGTTGACTCTCTTGTTAGCGCCACCGTGCAGGTTCTTCTGGACAAGGCTATTTCCCTTGCCACTGACAGGATTGGTTTGGTATTTGGATTCAAGAAGGATATGGAGAGCCTAAGAGGGTCTGCTGCAATGATCGCATCAGTCTTGGCTGATGCTGATGACAAGCAAAGGCATAGCCGGGCTGTTCGACTTTGGCTCAAGAGGCTTGAAGATGTGGCTTTTGATGCTGAGAATGTGCTCGACGAGCGCTCAACTATGAAAATCTTCGCCGCAAGGTGGAGTATCGTAATCGTACCTTCAACGGGAATAAGGTATGCTTCTTTTTCTCCTTCTCAAATGTTAATATTGCTTTTCGTTGGAGAATGGCTTCTAAGGTGAGGGATGTCGTCGTCAAGTTGAAAACCATCAACCAAGAAGCCGATGAATTTGGACTGATACGTAGGTTCCAAATGGCAGCTGTCTTACCTGTTGTTATACCTGCTACTGTTTCGCAGTGAATAGGAAAACGAGACTCTCATCTTGGTCAAGATGTTGTAGGAAGAGCCAATGATTTTGCAAGGATAGTTGAAATGTTATTAAGCTCCTCCCAAGATGTTGTTTCTGTTATTCCCATAGTAGGCATGGGAGGTTTGGGAAAAACAACTTTGGCTAAGTTAGTCTACAACAATCAGACAATTAATGGGCAATTCACCAAAAAAATTTGGGTTTGTGTGTCTGAAAAATTTGAGGTAATTGAGCTCTTCAAACTTAAGTGTTTTAGAGTCCTTGACAAGAAGAAAGATTGAGTTGGATAACAGGGATACTATTGTTCAAGAAATTCGAAAGGAACTGGAGGGACATAAATATCTTCTAGATGTTGAACAATGTCTGGAATGATAATCCAGAATCTGGGAGGACTTCTTTCGTTCTTTGGTGGGACTCAGCACAACAAATGGAAGTTGGTGTCTTGTGACCACTCGTCTTCTAAAAGTGGCATCCACTGTGACTGCAAATCCTCCTTATTTGTTGGGAAAACTATCAGATGATGATTGTTATACACATCCTAAAAGAAAAGGCAGTTGCAAGTGAAGAAGTACCAGAAGAACTAAATTCCATGATGAAGGAAATTGTAAAAAGATGTTGCGGTCTACCACTAGCTTCAAATGTGATAGGAGGTTTGTTACGTATCAAGATGAAGGAGGTCTCTTATACAATTTTGGAGCATTCGCTGCTGAATATGAGTGGAGATGAAAATAGCATCATGCAAATACTTAGGTTATNCCTGAGTTTTGATCATTTACCATCCCCATCCATTAAGAAAAGTTTTGCATATTGTTCTACCTTTGCCAAGGATGCTGAAATAAAAAGGGATCTACTAATCGAACTCTGGATGGCAGAAGGTTTTCTACAACCAGATCTCAGAAATGAAACAAACATGGAGGAAATAGGAGAAAATTATTTGACAATTTTATTGGAGTGTTGCTTGTTGGAAGAAAGAATAGACGAATGGGAGCTATCGTACTATATAATGCATGATCTTGTGCATGACCTTGCAAAATCAGTTTCGAAGTCTGATAGCATCAATTTGGATTCTGGTGTAACTCTTAATTATCACTTCGTTACCTTGAACTAAAGTCATCCACAGATGAAACATTGAAGCTCTTTGATAACTTTAGTTCTTTACGTCAGTTCGTACATTGTCTCTACAGGGTAGTATATCTGGTCACCTGTTACAGAAGTTCAGGAACTTGCATGTTTTAAAGTTGTTTGGTGCAGAAATTAAGTAAGAGCTTCCAACCGCAATTGGCAAACTAATACATTTGCGGTTTTTTGAAATCTCGAATTCTGACATCCAAACTTTTCCTAAATCTTTTTGCAAGCTTTATAATTTGCAAACACTGCGGATCCTTGGCTGTTATAATCTAAAAGCTCTTCCAAAGGGGATGAGCAATTTGATTAGCTTTAGACATCTCCACCATTACAGTCATGATGCAAATTTTCAAATGCCACTAGAGATGGGACGATTGACTTGTCTTCAAACATTACCGTACTTCAATGTAGGTCTAGATAAAGGTCGTCAGGTTGAAGAGCTTGGATGCTTAAAAGACCTCAAAGGCAGACTGGAGATACGGAATCTTCAACTCATAAAGGACAAAGAAGGAGCTGACAAGGCAAATTTAATTGGAAAGTCACATCTGTTTGAGTTGGAATTTTTGTGGAGCAGTACAAGTCAAGAAATTGACAACTGTGATGAAGATGTGTTGGAAGGCCTCCAGCCTCACCCAAATCGATTGCAAAATTTATATATTACTAATTTTATGGGTGATCATTTTCCACATTTATTCATGAATTCGTCCACAAGGCTGCACAAATTAGTGAGATTGAGGTTAAGTGGTTGCAAAAGATGCAGAGAACTCCCTACCGCACTAGGACAACTGCCATCTCTCCAATATCTTGAATTTATGCAATTGGAAAACATAAGGAGCATTGGGCTATCATTCTACGAAATGAGTGATAACTATAGCAGTAGCAACAGTAGTATAGTGTCAAGGAAATTGTTTCCAGCTCTTGAAATGTCCGTCTAGCAGATATGAAGAATTTGGTAGAATGGATTGGACCAGAAGTTGATGTCTTTCCCGAGCTTGAGAATCTAATCATTTGGAATTGCTCCCAACTAACCAGCGCTCCGAGTTATTTTCCAAGTCTGAAAGAATTGAAAATCTCAGAGAACGGCAACGTTTCAGTGGTGAAGAATATTCTTAGCAAAGCAACTAGTAGTCTCTCATCCCTCGTAAAACTAGAAGATATGACTGGGCTTACTAGTATTTCAGATATTGTGGCTGCTCCTACTGGGCTACAAGAGAATAATTATGGTACTCTTCGAAATTTAAAAGATCTAATCTTGTCGAATTGCCCTAATTTAACAAGTGTAAGGGGTTGCGGCACTTGTCTCGAAACATTACATCTCATGGGCTGTGATAGTTTCAAAGAGTTGCCGGAAGATATGTCGGGACTCCGGTTTTTGAAAATCTTGAAGATAGAAAGATGGAGCTCTTCATTGCCGTTTAACATTATGACCAACCAGAGAGTCCATAATCTCACCTCATAGTTGAGTCTTCTAATCATCGAGACATGTGATAAGACCCCTCATTTGCCCAATGATAGGTTGATTCCAAGATTAGATCCTTCGGATCCTGGGGGTGTACAATTGTCCAAATCTCATCTCTTTTCCACTTAATTTGCAACAAACGCCTTCTCTCTCAGATCTCGAGTTAATCGATTGTCCCAAATTGAAGACTTATATGACGCCCAAAGGGACATTACTTTGATTTTCTTACCAACTTAAGGAAATTGGAAATTGGTCCCTTCTCAGATGAAGGCGATTCTTCAATTGATGAATTCGATTGGCCTGGAATAATATCTTCATCCACACTCCGTAAACTATCTCTACATGGGTTGCCTCACATTGAGTCTCTGCCAAATCAGCTCCAATACTTGACTGGCTTAACAATGTTATCTCTACAAGGCTTTGGAGGAATAGAAGCTTTACCAGATTGGTTTGGAAACTTAGCGTCTCTTGAATCACTATATTTAGAGGATTGGATAATACTTGGGCATTTGCCCTCCTTGGATGCCATGACACGCCTCACCAAATTGAAACTTTTTTATGTTTACAATTGTCCCGTGTTAAAGGAAAGGTGCACTCCCCAAAGTGGCCCAGAGTGGTCTAAGATTTCTCATATTCCTCGCCTTGATATCAACTAGATTTGATTGATAGCTTTTGTATGGATTCAAGTTTAAGTGATTAAGCTTTATAATTTTATTTTGCAATGTAAATTTTGGATGGAATAAAGTGTAGAAATGTAATTGTTCAACTATACAAAATCTCAATTTCTTACTCTACTTTCAAAAGGAAGAAATACACTTTTATTTACTAGTACGAGAGAATGTGCATTGTACATCTGATATATTTCTTTCTCGTGATCCCTTATTATATTTTTTTATCTAGAGTAATATTAATAAGAAAACAGAAAGGAATTATAACTACTTAATCTATTACTATTGAGTATATTTAATATATTAGTAACTACTTCAAACTATGTACGACCTTTTGCCTGTAATAAATTAAAACAACATGCATGCTTAAATTATAATTATTTAGAAATAAAAATAGCAACTAAAATGAAAAGAATTGAAACTACTTTGGCCTGCATGACAAATGAAAATTTTCATTTGCAAAGTTGTAAACTATTTTCAAATTATTTTGTTCAAAGAATATTACATGTTCATGTAATAAAAACTTTCTAGTATTTGATATGGTATAACAATTTGCAATAAACGTAAAAATAATTTAGTTGCAAACTTCATTAAAGGGCAATAATTTACCTACTATACTTTTTTATTCATACTCCTTTCTTTTTCTAAATTGAAAGTTTTTATCTTTTAATCTCATTATCTCGGTATAAAAACTTAAAGTATATGATTAATAGGTATTTTAGTCTTTCTACCTAATAAAAAAAGAAAAAAGGGGAACGTACACAAAAAATGGAATGTCAATACTTTTGCACAATCAAAAGTGAAGTATTAGGTGCAAAGGCATAATTTTTGTCAATACTCAATTTCGAATTTTTTAGAAACTTTCATTAATGAAAGATATCCTAGTATTTCATTTAACTTTGTTAATCTTATTCCAGGTTTCTTTTACATTTTATTTCATTAATACTCACGTCTATAATGTAAATGTCTCTATATTATAATTTAACTAGTTTAGGTTATCATATATAAACATATATGTATAACTTATTTTACACAATTGAAATAGTATTTTTAATGTTATAACTAATCAAAATAACTAATTAATTAATTAGACGGTTTACTACAGTAAATTGTTTTACTATATAAATCAAGATGGAAGTATATATTGATTAATAGATATATACAAAGTACCAAAATGACATAACGACATGACAAAATGATTTTTTTAGATTATTAGAGAAATAATAGAGAGAATTAGAGCTGTCAATCGTGTTGTGTCACGGTAAGAGACAGACACATCATGATCTGTATCTGGGACGCAAGAAACCCTAATCCTAATCCTGATCGTATTCAATTAATAATCGATTTGTATCATGTCGAACTTATTTATTATTAATTAATAAACGATTTGTGTCGTGTCGAACCCATTTATTATGGTGTTTTGTGATGTTCAATTTGTCTAACCCATTTAAATTTCACTAACCACTTTAAAAATTTGTATAATTGTAAAATTAGTACAATAAATAACAAAAATAAATTTTTAGTAGTCCTTTTGCTCATGCAAACCACCATCTCATGCAGCCTTACAAAATTGAATAATTTTCCACCCCAAATTCATTTTCCATATAAAAACTGTTCAATCTTCAATCCTGACTGCGATGAAATACGATCATATATGATTGGTGACGGCAACGACCGATTTTGACTGGTGACGACCGAATGACGAGAAGGAGATAAAATATGAAATTTTTCTAAACTACATCTACGTTTGGTTAAATTCAAGGAAGGTAAATATAATTAATCCTTATTATTATTATTAGTAGTAGTAGGTACTATTATGGTTGTTTTGTTTTTGTTAGGAAAACAAAATTTTTTCGATGGTAAGGTATAAGACACGTACTCATCCTGTTTGGTAATTTATCGCCAAGAAAACTAAAAACCGGAAAAAATAATAAAAGGAGAAAACTGAAAACTCCTTTATACGTCAATTTTACAGAACTCGATATTCTAAGAGAGGTTATATAAATGGTAATTTCATATTCGAATATAACGTATTAAGTTACTTTTTTTCCACAAAAAAATTAGGAAGGGAGGTGACTGTGCAAAAGACTACTAATGCAAACCATATGATTAATAAATTTGCTCACTATTTTGTAAAATATTGGATTTGGAAGATCTTATTGTTAAGATTGAAGCTTGAGGACACCTGTAAAAGTTTTTTTCCCCTTTTATTAGGACAAAAACTTATATAGTTACTAAACTATTTTTATAGTTTATTTTTGACCATTTTATTATTTTTAATTTCAAATTACTTACAAAATTATTTTTATGGTTTACTTATGATCACTCAATTATTTTTAGTTTTAAATCACCAGTAAACTTTTTAAAAAGTTTACTATCGACCATTAGAATGATTAAATGTAATATTTATATAATAGTTATTAGCAAATTCTTTTAAAAATTAAGTGGGTAATTTGAAATAAAAAATAGTTGGATGACCATAAGTGGACCATGAAAATAAATTTGAAACAAAAAATAGTTAAGTGGTCATAACTAGACTACATAAATAGTTTAATGGTCATAAGCATTTTTTTTACTCACAAGTTGATAGTAAAATAATTAGGTAGACACTGTTTGGAACCCTACATATAATTCTTGAAGTTAAAATTTAATATTATAAAATTTACTCAAACTAATGTCATTTATTTTATATAATTTAATTTATACTATAAAATTTATAAATAGGTCAAAAACTAAATCGACATTATTTCTCAAATTGACAAGTACCCAAATGTAATCAATAGAAGCCAAATGCAATCAATAGAAGAAAAGTCTTATAGATTCCTCTAACTAGTCTACATGTAATCAAAGAAAACGCGACTAGATGTAATCAAAGCAAACGTGACGTGTGGGACTTGGCAAGTTGATCTGAAATTCACTCGATTGTGAAAGTATTTAAATTAAATAAATTTGAAAGATATAAAATTTAAGTGATTTTTAAATATATTTATTTAATATTAAAATCAAATTTTTATTTATTAATTAATTTAAATTTATAACTAAATCAATTTTGGATTTAAATAATTTATTATAAATTAAGATTTTAAATTAAATTCATTCAAATTTTTCGTTCAAACACAATATCTAAGATCTTTTGTATTTACATATTTGATACCAGTAGTATGCGACAAAAAATTGGTACAAACACAAAATTCTACATCAATATAGGATGCATGATAATTTAAAATGGGAAAATTATAATCACAATGGAGGTTTTCAACAAACATCAAAAAAATTATCAGAAGCAAGTCTGTAAACATCATTATGATCTGGTTTACTAGAATTAAGTTGCCCACAAACAATGTGATAAGTAACAAAGATGATCACAAACCAACAAGAGAACATTGGCTTGTCACACATTAAACCTCAGGCGAATTGTCGACCAATATCAATGAATGCCGGTTAATAGGTTGATTCAAACGATAAATAAAAATAAAAAATTTAAATTTAACATTTTTTTATTTTCAATCTCTCATTTAGTATGTGTATAACTGACAGTCTAGATTTATATTTAATACTTCACTTTTGATACTGTCTCTAGATACACATTTAGATGTGTATAAGATATAAAAATAGTGGATCAATGAACGCCGAAGAGACTAAGGGTGTGTTCGTTTGGAGTGAAAATATTTTTCTGAAAATTTTTTGGTGCCAAACACCGGAAAAATTTTTCAGTGGAAAATATTTTCCAATTTTCCTTCCTCTGACTGAAAATAACTTACGGAATTTTTGAATGTAAGTTATTTTCCGGATAATTCAAGAGTGACATTAAATTTCTAATACTTACTTTTAAAATTTCGTTTGCTAAACTTATTTTCGTTTTTAATTCTTTTCATTCGTTTTTCTCTCAATTATGGGTCCCACACTAATATAACTATTATTATGCATATTTTACTACTATATTGTACTATCATTTAATTTTGAAAAAAATCAATTTTTTATTAATTAAAATTACTTGTAAGGTATTTATTACCATTGTTATAAGTTTTTAACTTGTATTTATAAAATTAAAGATAAAACCGTTAAAATTTTTTATTTCAAAATATTTTCATTTTGTCAACTGAACACCGAAAAATTTTATGAAAAATAGACTTTTTCATGTAAAATATTTTCAATCCAAACGAACACACCCTAAATTGTGCGTCCCAATTTTATAGGATCTGTCTGAGTGGTCTTATCTTAATTCCCCTTATTGCTTGGAAGAATTTCCGGCATCACACTTGGCGCCAAGTATAATGCGACCGTATTTAGGAAGATGCATTATTGTAATGGACAAAAAAATTATGGACGTTACAGCTTCCAAATAAACTTCAATCCATCATCAACCCTTAATATGAATTTTTAACATGAAATCAAATTTATTTCTTAACATGAAATCTTAAAAGTAGGTTTTATTTCTTCTTTAGTCTTTTTAAGGAGTTTTATATAAACAAAAATTATTTCCTACTCTGTTTTAATGTTTAAAAGTTATTTCTAATATTCTATTACATAAGAAAATTTATTTCTTAATATGATGTATTAAAAATAAATTCTATTTCTTCTTTTATTCTTTAAGAGAGGAGAATATACATAAATAGCCTAAACAATTATAAAAAGATATGTTCAAGTTTAGGAACACAAAAAATTATTAAATTTAATAACAATGATAGTTTCAAAAAAAAAAAAAACTACTAAACCATATTGGCTCTTTTGATATAGTAGATAATTTCAACATGCAAGGTAATGAATCTACCAGATGGTACCCAAATTTATTTGATACCTAATGTATTTTCATGCTTACATTCTTTCATCATCTTGTACAACCTATGAATTTGACTGAATATTGCACAATTTTTCCAAGCCCCTATTCTGGTGTTCTTTGATTAGTTTTAATAAAGTGGAACAAATTATCCTTGATTAAGCTATTGATCGGGGGGTGTTGTTTACTTTAGATTTTATTTGTTGTAAAAAAGGGAAGTCAGTTACTCTTTGATAAATACTGACCTCACTTATTTGTAAAGAAGAGAAGAACAAAATTAACTACTACTTGTCTACGAAATGCACAATGCTTTGTAGTTGCCACTATGTACAAGTAGTGATGTTTATAGAAAATGGCTTTATAATTAAAAGGTAAGACAAAAGTGGAAAGAAAATTGTATGTAAATGGATTAAATCGATTCAAATTGAAAGTGAAAATTTATGATTGTATTGACGTGTATTTATAACTATACATAAGTAGTCTATTTATATACCTGAATACAACTATTTAGGATATGTATCTAATATATTTATATAATTTAGGAAATATTTAAATTTATATATATAAATTTCACAAATTAATAAGTAGTAATTATCTAAAACTCTAACATTTCTCTTTTAAGTTGGAACATGAAGATTTTGAACATCCAACTTGCCAACAAAAATCTAAAAAAAAAAAAAAAAAAATCATATAATCAAACACTTTTAGTGACGCATCAAACCCAAGCATTTTGGTAATAAAATATATTGAGACAAAATAAAGACAACTTGATCCTTGCTTTGACTAATGTGTTGGTGGGATTAAAAAAAGTGCGGTTTGAATTTTCACTACAAACTCTAACTGATGATGATCTGAAAAAAATAAATAATTTGAATTCTCGCCTTGAATATGATCGGACTTTTTGAATATGATCGGATTTAAAAAGTTAAACGGTTTGAATTCTCACTATAAAGATAACTGAAGTTAAATTCCTTGAATTCTCAGTGTAAATAAAATGATGACCATATCTAAACTCTGCGAAAACAAAATGTTGACAAATTCTAAAGTGTTAAACAACTTGTATCTCATTGCAAACACTAAACATAACCGGAAAGCTATAAACATGACATGATCAAAAGAATTCCCTGATGAATAAATCTAAAGTATTAAATAACTTGAATTCTCGTCATAAATATTATTTAAACATGATTGGATCATCATAAACATGATCTAATCTAAAAAGTTACCTGCCTTGAATTCTTGGTGTAAACCCAAAAAGAAAATATGGGAACTACAACATGGCAAGCTACGTGACGACGACTCTGATGCTATATGAAAAATTATGATTTTATTGATAATGTGTTTTACAACGATACATGAGTAGTCTATTTATAGACTTGAACACAACAATTACTATCTAGAATGTATCTAAAATACCTACATAATCTAGGAAATATTTGAACTATTTGCGCAAACTACTAAGCAGTATTTATCTACAACTCTAACACTGAATAATTAAATTTTTTTCACAAAAGTTTGGTTTTAATTTAAAAATCTGTGAACCGATATAGAAAGTTTTGTTCAAAAAAATCTTTAAAACTAACTTAAATCGAATATTTGCCTTCGGAGACACAAAATTAAATTTACTGGCCTCAATCGTGAATACCGCTTCATCTGAAGGTGTACTTATTCACCGCTTCATCTGAAGGTGTTCATACTTTAGATTAACTGAATAAAACGATCGAATCATACTAATTTGGTTTTCAATGTATGATTAAGTCGAATAAAAAACAAACAAGAAAATTAGTTATACGATTTGAATTTCTTTATAGAAAATCAAGAAGTGACCGAATAAATTGGGATTCTAAAGATTAGTTTTATCATTTTAAGTAACCACCATTCTATATTTTTCATTAATTCACACTTATTCGATCATTTCTAGCTTTCAATTATTATTTCTTAAATTTGATTAGGTTTTAGTTTCATTAGTTTTATATAGTTTTTTAATTAATCAATAAGTTTCAATTAATAAGTTGAACCAAAAACGAAGAAAAAAAAATCAATTAATCAATTTTTATTCGACTTAATCATAATTGAAACCAAATTTTGAAAAAATTAACTTGGTTATGATTTTGATTCTTTTTAACAATGAAAATCCAAAAAAAATTAGAGGTTTCTTAACTAAATACCCTAAAACCATCTTATAAACACCCTACAGCAAGACATAAGTTCAAAAGGTTTCAAGTTGCATATATGGACAAAGATTATAACTACCATTCAATGTCCTTGTATTCCCTGTGTTTAAATATAACTATCGCTATGGGCATAAACAGATTAAGAAAATTACTAAATTACCTTAATTTTATAAAAGTATAATTAAAAGTGATTAAATTACTTTTTATATTAACATTTAAAATTTACTAACAATATAATTTCCTCCATCTCCATTAGTATGGTACTAATATTAATACTAGATAAGAGAGAAAGGAGAAAGATATTAAAGAGTGGATGTTCGCTAGGAAATTTAGCTTAAAAGAGCATGTTTGCTAGGACCATTTAGCTTAAATTTCATTTTTATCATAGTGTCATGGTTTTTGTTTTCATTTTGTATGGTTTTTGTTTGTTTTGTTTTATTTTGTTATTTTTTTTAGCAAAAGGTCGTACAATTCACTTAATTTTTATAAGTTATTGAATTTATTTATTTAATTTTTATTTTTTTTTGTCTAATATGATTATTCAACTATTAATTTTATTGTCCAGTACTCATTCCATCTATTTTGGCCGTTAAATGGGCATTAGTCAATAATATGTTCTATCCATGTGATTTTTAAATTGATAAATTTATCCGATAACTATTTATTTTATATCACATAAAAATCCTAACCACCCTATACAATTTTTTTTTTTAAACTTATCAATACACCTCCACTACCGCTGCCACCACCATCCCCAACCCTTCCTCCTCCACCATCTGTCTCTTATACACATCTAGATGTGTGTAAATTCCGAGATACACCTCCTCTCCCGTATTCAATTTTTTTCAAGTGTCCCCATTCCCCTCCCTTCTTCCCTCTCCCATTCAAATCCCATTTACAAATAGGTGAGGTCCTGTCTCTTATACACATCTAGATGTGTATAAGAGACTCTCCAAATCCTGCCCCTCACTCCCCTTACCCTTAGCCTTACCTTCTTCCTCTACTTCCTCCCGAGATCCAGAATTTTTTGACTAGTTTTATTACAAATATTATTTGATTCTGTCCAAGTTATAATTTGCTGCCGCAAGTTAAATAATGCTTACGAGTTTTCTATTTGATGCGAAAGGGCATTCTGGGGGCTTGAAAATTGTAGAGAGTTCACAGAAGAAATGCTTTGATAAGGAATCTTTGATCTTGATCAATGTTTATATCCTCTTTATGGAGCAGGAAGAGTGGTGAGGGTAGGGGTGGGGATGGTAGTGGTGGCAGCTGTGTTGGAGGAGGCGGCTGTGGTGTATTGGTAAGTTTTAAAACAAAAATTAGTATACGGTGATTAAGGTTTTTGTGTGACATAAAATAGATGGTGGTTGGATAAATTTGTCCTTCAAAAGTCACATGGATAACACATATTGTTGACTAATGCTTATCTAACAATCAAAATAGATAGAATTAGCACTGAACGACAAAATTAATAGTTGAGTGATCATATTGGCCACAAAAAAATTGAACAGGTAATTTCAATAACATATAAAAATTAAGTCGATTGTACAATCTTTTTTTTTGATTTGGTTTGGATAGTCGTTTGGGAACATGACCAAGAAAATGTATCAAACAATTTTATCTTATTTTTAGACAATTTAATTTATGTAGATGGATGTTTGTATTAGTCGAAATTGAAAAGAGAAATAGTAGAATGTAGTAATAACTGTTCTTGAGAAATGTCTCAAAATTGATTTGTTTTTTGTCTTTTACTAGCAACTAGCAATTGGTATGCTTGTTTCTTTTGTTGGAGGAGAAAATTTTTATATAGACTACAAAAGATAAAGGTTATGAGCTCTAATGTAAAATTAATTGTGAAGACAATACGAGATACGCATACTTTATGCTTGGTGGTAAGTGCATGAATCTTAATTAATATAAAAATTTGAAAGTTAGAGAGAACTAGAAAGTATTGAGATTTGGTGGCAAGATTGAGATGTAGTACCCATTCATATTTCTTGATTGTTTGGTTAATATGCGGTGGCATTGAAAAATAGTATGTGGCATTAGTTACCTAGCATTTTCTCGCGGCTTCCCTTCTTTCATTGTGTAACTTTGACCAGAGAAAAAGTAGTGATAGGCAAGAGTTACATAAAAAGGATAATTTGAATTTTCATCCCTTAGAAGGCTACGTAAACTCATTATAACACAGAAATGCAACCGAGTGACTAATATCATTTCCGGATTTTGCAAAGTGCAGTAATGCACATAGTAATTAATTTGTTGACGTGTTCAATGTCCAGAAGACCATTTGGCTGGTCACGAGCCTCTCGGATACGGATGGAAGCAAAGATTCTCTCACATTCTGAACACCAAAACAAAGGTGTGTTAGAGTTTGATGACAGTTTTTCACCAATCTATTTTAACTCAAAAAAAGGAAAATTACCCCACTACCGTAAGCTTCACCACTATCCAAGCATCCACATTTTTTGCGAACTAATCCCCCAAGTAAATAAAAAATAGAAGATGATGAGGACTACAAAAGGCAACTCAAAGTTTAACAGTCCGATAACAATCAGAAACTAATTTAATGCCAAGACTTCCACTTTATTATCAACTTGTCCAAATCACATAGCTTTATATTAGAGTTGATTAAGAAAAAAATATTACTCAAATTCTTATTTTCTCCAAAACAAAATCAATAATCCCTATCACACCCAAAAAAAAAATAAAAAAAAATCTTTTGGCCCCTGGATTGGTAAATATGAGCTAAATGGAGGTGGTGAGAATGAGATGCTTCATCCATCTCCGTACAACACCAGCGCTTTGCTTACCTTGTCCGCCATCTTTCTCTGTTTTTTCCCCCTAATGCTGGTTGTGTTTCTTTTATGCGGATTGTGCTGATAAAAGTGTCGTGAAACCCATTAATTAAGAGACTGGGTGGGATCTTTATCTAATTAAATTTGAATTTTTATTGGACGGAAAAATTTCTTTAGATGTGTCTCTTCGAGAATCTTATTTGTATAATCAGTCTGTATAAGAGATGACGATTCAAGATATGTATAAAGAAAGCTGCTAACAGGTTATCATTGGATTTTTTGTTTGTTTGAATTAACTATTTTCAATACTCGGTAATTTTTCAGTTTATTTTCTTTTTAATTTCCATTACTGTTTTATTTTTTCTTCAAAGTACATTCCCCCAATTATTCTCCTATTGCAATATCTGTAATTTATGAATTATCGATCTCCAAGTTATACATTTTCGGTTTTATTAATGTTTACATTTGGCGATTATCAAAATTCTGTATAGTAATGCTTGTAAGTTGCAATTCCTGAATTGGGTGCCAACATTTTTGTTTTTTTTTTTAGTAATTCTCATTTCATGATTAGGAAATTTCTAGAATTTATTAATTACATTTGGTAAATTGGGTGCATCATGTCATTTATGGTAGCAAATATAGAACATGGCTTAGTAATGCAGTAATAGACTTGGATACCTCTTCAAGAGTTGGTGTGTGTGGGGGAAAGCTAAGTTATCCGGACTCGAATACGAGTATCACAGTTATATATTTAAGTGTCGTATTCGTTACATTCATAAATTGAGAATATGGGGACACTCTAGAAAAAAATTGAATACGGGAGAGGAGGTGTATCTTGTAGGCTTTTATATGTTAGTGTAGTTAATATGGTAGTAATGTAATTTGATGACATAAAGCAATTTAACATTGTTTTATAACTCATGTTTCAAAAAATAAATATGTTTGTGTAGTATGAAAGAAGTGGTGCATTGAGGGAAAAAAAATATATTAAAAGGATATAACTATAATAAAATTTAGTGATTTGATATACAATTCTCATATGTTTCTTCCCCATATTTAGTCTTTCTCCCTGTCTTATCGATCCTTTCGTGTGACGAAATCACAACTACGTTGAAGTCAATATGATTTTTAACTTAGTAAAAAAAATAAAGTACCTAATTGAAAGTTGACTATATAGACTCAGATCTCACAATTACACCATAACGATACGACATGATACAAGTACTTTGGGGGTGAGAGAAGAATCCATGTAGAGGAAAGTGCAATTAGAGAGCAATTAATGGCTGAAATAGGATAAAACTTCAATGAGTTGAAAGTAAGGGGACGAGAAGAATATTATTCTAAGAATTACTCCTAGAAGGCTTTAGGCATCACATATACATGTAGATTAGATTACTCAATCTCAAGAGAGCTTCAATTTTAGGCTGGAAATAATCTCTAATGAATTGAAATTTATTCTTTAGGAGGAAAGTACATTACTGATAAATTCTAAAATCTTTTCCTTCTTCGACGAGTACTTGCTTTAATTACCGTGAAAAAATAAAGATTCTGTTACTACCTATCTGAATCATAGAAAGATTTTTAATTGAATTCTAACTCAAAATACAAGAAAAATAAATACCCAAAGCAAATGAAATTCATGCTAAAGAATCAAAATTACATAACCCTTTTATTGTAGTTACTCAAAAAACCAAAAATATAAAATTGAGTTCTTACTAAGGTACACCTGAGTAGAGACTCTTAAAGTTACTTACTCCTTTGCTGGCATAGGCTCCTTATCCTCCAACTCGTTCCTACTGATAGATACATATATAGCTCACTCTACAAGTAGAAGAAATAAAAAATTTTAAGTCAACAGTTTCCTGAAGCTTTTCCCATCATCTTGATTTAGGACAAAGCTTTTAAGATAGTGCTACAAGTAGGATGCTCTAGATATAGCTCACAACAAGCATCTAGATCCTTTTTGTTTGTTTTCAGATTTTGGACACACAGACAATACCAATACGTTGATCATCTTCAAAATCGAGAGCTATTCTATTACACACAGACAATACCAAGAAGTTGGACCAACGAGTAGAAAAGTTGCAAGTGTATCTCAACCTGAGGCAACTGAAGTAAAAGGTATCAAAGTTGAGTGACATGGTTTAGAATATTGGTATAGTTATGGAGGGGATGCAGTAGATGTAAGTAATTCTGGAATCAACTATGAGGATAAAAATAATAGGAATCAATCCTTCGTGATATTAGGTATTGGAAACATGTTAATTTGAATTTGATGTTCTTTTTAATACTTTTATGATTCCTATTCAATATACTTAAAGCCAGTTTTCTTTTGTGTATTGATAGTTATATGCCATCTTGATGGGCATGTAATTGACAAACTTCTAATGCATATTTCTTCGCAAGTAGTGCTTTTGAAGTAGTATTACCTAAGGTAAACTCTTCTCTACTTTGATAGAAATAGATTTTTTATACCAAAAAAAAAAACAAAAAACTCTTCTCTACTAAAACACCTTTAAAAGGAGTGCATTGGAGACAAACACCTTTGTAAGCTGTAAATATGTGACAAACTTTCTTTAATCCAAGAAATAGGGGTGAATATCTGTTAACCGATCGATTAATCAGTCAAATAATTCTGTTAAAACTTGGAAATGAATCCTAAAATTATTAAGCAGTTTCAATTTTGAATTGAATTTGAAATAAAATCCAATTAACCGAATTCAAATTCGGTAATTAGTCTCAAATTCGATTAACCAGATTTCCATTGACAATGGATTAAAATTCTTTATACAAAAAGTGAAAAACCTGTTTTAATACTAATTCACCGAATGTGAATTAGATGTATATTGGATCCAGATATAATTATATTAACAAAATATGTATCCAGACAAGTATAATACTTTATAGATATATTGCGCGAACTGACATTTACCTATTCTCATCCCATTATATATATACGTGTGTACGTATATAATATGATTTGCATGACTAATAATGTATTTTATACGTATAATTATATTTATTTAAAAAAAAAAAAAGATATAACGTTGCAAGTTTAAATTAAACATATTCCCTGAAAGGTCTTGACTTTGTCAAACACTAAACTAAATTTGAAAATCAGTTAATTCCAAATTCAGAACTCAATTTCGATTTCATATCCAATTTTTTATTCCAGAATTTCATAAGACTAATTCATTAACCGAATTCTAATTAACTAATTTCAAATTTTCAATTGAAAAATGAAACGATTTCAAATTTGATTAACCGGTTTGTGTTCACCCCTACTCAGAAATTAATTGTCACAAATATGATGTTTAGTTTAGCTTAACATTATGAGTAGTTACAGCCAGTTTGTGAAAGTTTAAAAATAACCGCTGCAAAATCTCTTTCCATTTTCTTTTAAATACTTTTAAGAAAATTTTCTTGTTCTATTTTAAGTGTCATTAATTGATTGGTTGGTCGAAGTTGAATCACTGTCAGGCTGGCTTTAATAACTAACATTTTATAATTTTCCATGAAATGTTGGGTTTACTTTTTTTTTCTTTTTTGTCTAAAACGTTAAATGTTTTTATTCCAAGAAAACGATATTGTATTTTGATGGGGCAAAGTGCATTTAACCCAAAAAGTTATGTACAAAAAAACCAAAACAACTGAAACATTTGAGCATATAATTGCTGCCGTAGTGTTAGTTGAGTAACTTTTCTGCATGCATATATTTACAGGACATTCTATGGAAGTATAAAAAGGCCCTTAACAATGTTAGACAAAGTAGTGTATTTAGAAGTCTAAACGATTTCTTATGGCTGCCCACCATTCAAGACCAGGTAAGTTTTCTTGCACCTTTCTCAGGCTTCATTTTATTTTTTTATTTTTTTATTTTTTTATTTTTTGTACTAAATGAAATCTAAAATTAAGGTGATGACCGAGAATGATCGACATGTCCGTTTCACATAGAAAAATTGTGTATAAATTTGAAGTTGAGTTGTTTGCATGCGTGCAAAATGCTTGCTGAAATGCCCGAGAGAAACTTTTAACACCCGGGGAGCAAATGATGGTTCCTGGTGGATGGATGGGTGAAAGACCAAATCAGACCACCATAAAAAAAAAAAAAAAATGGTTTAAGGATTGAATTGCCGAGAAAAGTTCAAGGACTATTGAGGTTGGATGAAAAAAGTTGAGGACTAATTGAACCATTTGCCCCAAATGAAATACTAATGATTGCCCAAAGTCGCAACAAAGATGACTGTCATTTTGATAATTAAACACAACTTCTTATCCTTCTCGGGTATGAGAGAACCACTATGCCAACGACCCTTCAGATATTTTCCACAACCATGGCCCCAGCAAAGAATTGATTAAGAAAGGTCCAGCGAAAATGCCAAGCACCTTGCTTGGCAATAATAGCATCCAACAACCTTACTGCTGCACTTTTAATGCGGACCAAGATCTCCTTTTTCTTAGTCCTCTCTTCATATAATCACGCTGAAGTTGTACAAGCTAAGTTATATATTATTTCCTGGTTGCAGATCACAAAAAGCAATCTGATCCAAAGAAACTGTATCCAATTAAGGAGAAAAAAAATGGTTGACTCTCTTGTTAGTGCCACCATACAAGTTCTTCTGGACAAGGCTATTTCCCTTGCCACTGACAGGATGGGTTTGGTGTTTGGATTCAAGAAGGATATGGAGAGCCTAAGAGAGTCTGCTGCAATGATCGCATTAGTCTTGGCTGATGCTGATGACAAGCAAAGGCATAGTCGGGCTGTTCAACATTGGCTCAAGAGGCTTGAACAAGTGGCTTTTGATGCTGATAATGTGCTCGATGAGCTCAACTATGAAATTCTTCGTCGCAAGGTGGAGCGCCGGAATCAAATCTTCAAGGGGAATAAGGTATGCTTCTTTTTCTCCTTCTCGGACGCTGATATTGCTTTTCGTTGGAGAATGGGTTCTAAGGTGAGGGATGTTGTCGTCAAGTTGAAAAACATCAACCAAGAAGCCAATGAATTTGGACTGATAAACAGGTTTCAAATGGCAGCTGCCTTCCCTGTTACACCTACTACTGGAGTCACGGTAAGTAGGAAAACAGACTCTCTGGTTGGTCAAAACGTTGTAGGCAGAAACAATGATGAATCGAGGATAGTTAAAATGTTATTAAGTTCCTCCAAAGATGTTGTTTCTGTTATTCCCATAGTAGGCATGGGGGGTTTGGGAAAAACAACTTTGGCTAAGTTAGCCTACAACAATCAGACAATTAACGGGCAATTCACCAAAAAAATTTGGGTTTGTGTGTCTGAAAAATTTGAGGTAATTGAGCTCTTCAAACTCATTTTAGAGTCCTTGACAAGAAGAAAGACTGAGTTGGATAACAGGGATACTATTGTTCAAGAAATTCGAAAGGAACTGGAGGGACACAAATATCTTCTAGTTCTTGACGATGTCTGGAATGAAAATCCAGAACTGTGGGAGAACTTCTTCCGTTCTTTGGTGGGACTCACATAAAAAAATAGTTTTCAAATAAAATGAAGGTTTGTTACGTATCAAAATGAAAGAGGAGTGGCTATCAATTTTGGAAGATTGGCTTTTGAATAAGAGTGGAGATACAAATAGCATCGAGCAAATACTCAAGTTGAGTTTCGATCATTTACCGTCTCCATCCATTAAAAAATGTTTTGCATATTATTCTACCTTTGCCAAGGATGCTGAAATAGACAGGGATCTACTAATCGAACTCTGGATGGCAGAAGGTTTTCTTCAAACAGATCTCAAAACTGAAACAAACATGGAGGAAATAGGAGCCCAAAATTATTTGACAATTTTATTGGAGAGTTCATTGTTGGAAGAAATAAGATATTCCCGGGAGGTATACTATACAATGCATGATCTGGTGCATGACCTTGCAATATCAGTTTCAAAGTCTGACAGCATCAATTTGGAATCTGGTGTAAACTCATCCACATATGAGCCATTGAAGCTCTTTGAGAATAGGTCAATGTCAGTTCGCGCAATGTCTCTACAAAGTAGTATATCCGGTGATCTGTTACGGAAGTTCAAGAACTTGCATATTTTAAAGTTGTCTGGTGCAGGAATTAGGGAGCTTCCAACCGCAATTGGCAAACTAATACATTTGCGGTTTATTGACCTCTCAAATTTTGTCATCCAAACGTTGCCCGAGTCTCTTTGCAAGCTTTATAATTTGCAAACACTGCGGATGCTTCACTGTCACAATCTAAAAGCTCTTCCAAAGGGAATGAGCAATTTGATTAGTTTGAGACTGTCTCTTATTACAGTTATGTGTGCAACTGCGATTTTCAAATGCCACTAGAGATGGGCCGATTACTACTTGTCTTCAAACACTAGAGTTCTTCAATGTAGGTCTTGATAAAGGTTATCAGATGGAAGAGCTTGGATGCTTAAAGGATCTCAAAGGCAAACTGGAGATACGGAATCTTGATCTCGTATTGGACAAAGAAGGAGCTGAAAAGGCAAATTTGATCGGTAAGCCACATCTGGTTGCGTTGCAATTTTTGTGGAACAGTACAAATCGAGAAATTGACAACTGTGATGAAGATGTGTTGGAAGGCCTCCAGCCTCACCCAAATCTGCAAAACTTATGTATTACTAATTTTATGGGTGATCAATTTCCTCATTGGTTCACAAGAGTGCACAAGTTAGTGAGCTTGAAGTTAAGTTGTTGCAGAAGATGCAGAGAACTCCCTACTGCACTAGGACAACTCCCTTCTCTCCAGTATCTTGAATTTGTGAAATTGGAAAACATAAGGAGCATTGGGCCATCATTCTACAAAATGCTATTGGTGATAACTGTAGCAGCAGCAGCAGCAGTAAAGTGTCAAGGAAATTGTTTCCAGCTCTTGAAACCCTCCGTCTAGTTGATATGGAGAATTTGGTAGAATGGATTGGACCAGAAGATAACGTCTTTCCCAAGCTTGAGAAACTAATTATTCAGAATTGCTCCCAACTATTATCAGCGCTCCAAGTTATTTTCCAAGACTGAAAGAATTGGAGATCTGGAAGAACGACAACGTTTATACACATCTAGAGTATTATTAGCAAAGCAACTAGAACTCTCTGGAAACTCACCATAACAGGTATGGCTGGGCTTACTTGTGTTTCAGATATTGTGGCTGCTCCTTCTGAGAATAATTATGGTACTCTTCCAAATTTAAAACATCTAAGCTTGTCGAATTTCCCTAATTTAACAAGTACAAGGGGTTGCGGCACTTGTCTCGAAACATTAGATCTCTTTGGCTGTGATAGTTTGAAAGAGTTGCCGGAAGATATGTGTGGACTCCAGTATTTTGACGATAAGAAGATGCTCCAAAATTGTGATAAATCCCAAGGAAATGCAAAATCTCACCAATCTTCAGTGGCTAATCATCAGTGGATGCGATGGGTTGACTTATGTGCCCGGTGATATGCTAAATTCTTGCACGTCTCTTTGGAGTCTGGAAGTGTACAATTGTCCTAATCTCGTCTCCTTTTCACTTGATTTGCAACAAACGCCTTCTCTCTCGAATCTTAAGTTAATCGATTGTCCCAAATTGAAGACTAATATGATGCCCAAAGGGTTTGGTTTCCTTACCAACTTAAGGGAATTGGAAATTGGTCCCTTCTCAGATGAAGGCGATTCTTCAATTGATGAATTGGATTGGACTGGATTAATAATGATATCTTCTTCTTCATCCACACTCCGTCAATTAACTCTAGTTGGGTTGCCTCACATTGAGTCTCTGCCAGATCAGCTCCAATACTTGACTAGCCTAACATGGTTATCTCTACAAGGCTTTGGAGGAATAGTTTAAGCTTTACCAGATTGGCTTGGGAACCTTGCGTCTCTTGAATGGCTAGAGTTGTGGAAGTGCAAAAAGCTTCGATATTTACCCTCCGTGGATGCCATGAGACGCCTCACCAAATTGAGATATTTGCGTGTTCACATATGTCCTCTGCTAAAGGAAAGGTGCAACCTTCAAAGTGGGCCAGAGTGGCCCAAGATTTCTCATATTCCTGAGCGTCGGATTGTTTAGATTTAATTGATAACTTCTGTTTTGTATGGATTTAAGTCTAAGTGATTGAATAACTTAAGCGCTTTATAATTCTATTATTTACAATGTAAGGTTTGGATGGGAAAAATGCAATTGTTCGAAATCTCATCAATTTATAGATAATCTAAATCTATCTATATCTATACTATAATAAAAGAGAAAGTTATATTTAGTGATTTAGATTTTCTTTCCATAGTTACCCTTATTATGAAATTTAATTGCTTTGTTGTGTCTCCTAACTAGAGACCTTTTTTTTTCTAAGAATTATTTAGGCTATTTATGTAAATAGTCTTCAAAGAATAAAATAGGAAATAAAACCTACTTTTAAGCCTTCGTATTAAGAAATAATCTTGATTAAAGTATAATTTCCTTATTTATTAAAACATTAGGAATGATTTTAGAAATTAAAGAAGAATAGGAAATAATTTTATCGGATGGATTTTAGAAATCAAGCAATAATAAATAAATATTAATTACTTGAAAAATACATTCGCATATTCATTTATACTTTTGAACCCTTAACGAAAAAAAATCTTAAAAGGTAAAATTAAATTTTTAGACTTATACATAGAATTAAATTTAATTAATATAAACTCATAGAGTTGAATAAGGGATAGATTTAGAAATAAAAGATGAATGTTCTTTTTATTTGCTTCTAAAATTTAATTGAATATATATATTATAAATATTTAAGTTTTTATTTATATATATATCTTAGGCTTGATTCATTGAAGCAAATTTCCTGATAGAGTAAATTTTGGGATATACTTTAAAAAAAAAAGAGTATTAGATAAAGTTATTTAAAAAATTAATTGAATATATACTTTAATAAAAGAAGGTTCTTGATTTAGTTTTATATTTTATTTTCAAAGTTATCCTCACTATAAAACTTAATGATTTTGATATGTTCCCAACTCGAATGCCTTTTTTTTTTTATAATTTTTTGTAGCTTATTTATATAATACTTTTTTATTTTAGTCCTCAAAGAAAAAGAAGAAATAAAGCCTACTTTTAAGACTCCATATTAGGAAATAAATTTGATTGAAATAAATTTTCTTATGCAATAGAATATTAGGAATGAGTTTTAGTAATTAAAGAATAGTAGGAAATATTTTTTTTGCGATGTGTTTTAGAAATCAAGTAATACTAATACAAATATAAAATTCAATTGGAAAATAAATTTGTATGTTTCACTATACTGTTGGACCCTTAAAGAGGGGGAAAAAAAATCCTAAAAAGGTACACATGAAATAATATCTAACTTTTAAAGACTTCAGGTTTTGAATTAAATTTGATTGAAGTAAATTTTCTCATATAGTAGAATTCGGGGATAGATTTAGAAATTGAAGATAAATATTAAATAAAGTTTAAAAAAAGGCTTAATGAAATAAAATTTCTCATTAAATAGAATTATGCATGTAGTTATCATGAACATATATAAGTTGTGGACACATTAAAAGACTAGACAACATTTATATGTAATTAAAAAAACTAATAGTTTATTAACAACTATTAAAAGAAAAAGAAAAATGTGTTTGACAAATAAAGTTAAAGAAGGAAAATAATTTTATTTTAATTTCAAAGAGTTAAATACCATTTTGTCCATTCAAATTGAGAAAACACAATATGGTCTTTTAAATGGAAACGATCTCGATTCGACCTTCCAAATTAAAAAAATTCCATTATAGTCCTCCAAATTCAAAGAGTCTCCAAACCTACTTTTAAGGTTTCATATTAAAAAATAAATGTGATCAAAGTAAAATTTCCTTATTTAATAGAATATTTAGGAATGAGTATTAAAAATTAAGGAAGAGTAGTACATAATTTTATTGGGATGAATTTTAGAAATCAAGCAATAATAAAAAGATAGACTTATATTTAGAATTAAATTTAATTAATGCAAATTTTCACATGGAGTAGAATTTTGGGATAGATTTAGAAATAAAATGTGAATATTAAATAAAGTTATTAAAAATTAATTGAATATATACTATAATAAAAGAAACTAAATTTTTAGATTTATATTTAGAATTAAGATTAATTGATAGGGTAAAATTTTGGACATATTTAAAAATAAAATATGAATATTAAATAAAGTTATTTAAAAATTATTTGAATATATACTTTAATAAATAAAGATGTTTGATTTAATTTTATATTTTATTTTCTAAGTTACCCTCACTATAAAACTTAATGATTTTATTATGTTCCCAACTTGAATGCCTTTTTTAATAATTTTTTACATTATTTATATAAATACCTTTTTTAGTTTACTTCTCAAAGAGTCAAAAGAAGAAATAAAACTTACTTTTAATACTTCATATTAGAAAATAAATTTGATTGAAATTAATTTTCTTATGCAATAGAATATTAGGAATGAGTTTTAAAAATTAAAGAAGAGTAGGACATATTTTTTTTATGGATAGGTTTTAGAAATCAAGCAATAATAAAAATATAAAAGTTACTTGAAAAAATCAATTTATATGTGTCACTATACTGTTGGATCCTTAAAGAGAAATATATTCTATAAAGGTGCACATGAAATAAAAACTAACTTTTTGAGATTTCATTTAGAATTAAATGTGATTGAAGTAAATTTTCTCACAGAGTAGAATTCGAGGATATATTTAGAAATTGAAAAATGAATATTAAATAAAGTTAAAAAAAAAACTTAATGAAATAAAATTTCTCATTATATAAAATTATGCACAAAATTATTAACAACATATATAAGTTGTGGATACATTCATAGACTAGACAATATTTACATGCAATTAAAATTTGATAATTTATATCCATTTCTTTAACAAATATTAAAAGAAAAAGAAATTTTTTTTTTGACAAATAAAGTTAAAGAAGGAAGACAATATTATTTTAATTTCAAAGAGCTAAATACCATTTTGGCCATTCAAATTAAGCAAAAACACAATATGGGCTTTTAAATGGAAAATGTCTCGATTTGACCTTTCAAATTGATAAAATATTTCAATATAGTCCTTCAAATTTAAAGAATCTCAGTTCGGTTCTCAAAACGAAAAAGATGTCCCAATGTGGCCTACAAAATCGAAAGATTATGAATTCGACCTTCCAAACTGAAAATTTGATCTAATTTATCCTTCAAATCATATTTCGATACCAAAAATATAATTAACCTTTTGAAAACACACAATTTTAAAATAGAGTGCATTTATGCAAAGTGTCAAAGTGACAAAAGCCATTAAAGTATCACTAGATCCAGAAAAGAATAAATGAAATCCGACCAATTAAGGATCACAAATTTGGGGTTCACAATTTGATATGATTTTATTTGCCACGTGGAGTGGCTTTGGCATGTGGCTTTGAATTTATGGCTTTGTAAATGATTTTTCTTTAAAATATACTTTCAATTTTAATGATTACTTTACTATTAAAATAAAATCTTTTTATAAAATAGAGAGTTCTATTTGGTATCCATTTTTCAAGGATGAATTTTAGAAATTATACAAGTACACAGATAACACCTTTTTAGAATTAGGAATTAAGTTAAATAATAGTAGGAATTATTTTTAAATAAAAAAAGTAGGACTTATCACGTATAAATCTTTTGGATTCTTTTGAGAGAATAAGTTTGAAATCTTTTTCTATTTTTGACACAGAAAAAGAAAAAAAATAAAAGAACAAAGGAGACACAAAATTTGCTTAAAATGCTCAAGACCAGCTAAACTTGAATTAACAAAGACATTATCTTTCATAAATATTGTCAATATTTTCACATTCCTGTCGTCAATGCCATTATTTTATCTTTAATGTTGTTGAATGGATTTTGTAATGATGAACAGAGATTCGCGTCTAGAATATAAAAAGAATTTGACTTTTGTGTAGTGTACTAAAAAACAAATAGGAGTATAATGTAAAACATATCTTTTCGATTATTGTAAAATTAATTTCATGAGTAAGAAAAGAAGGTGAAAAATGTGATCCATACCTGTTTTATTTTTCTTAAAATAACGTAATCCTTATCTAAAAATTCTTACTTTGCTTTAGTTTCTTTTTCATACATTGAATATTTAGTATATATTCAATCTAAATTACACTTTTCCTATAATCAAATAGAATTCCTAAATTATATTAAATAAAATTCTTAATAGATAATTATTATCCTCCCATAAAAAATTAGTTATTGTCTTTCTACGTGTAAATATCTATTGTTGAATATTAGTAATCGTATAAATAACATACTAAAAATAGGGATATCAAATTAGTTACTAATTAGATTTTAACTAAAGTGTATTTTGACTAATAAAAGTTAAATACTAAATATTTATTGTTACTTTTGAATTTATTACTATACAAGTAGATAGCCATTGCAACTGTAAATTGTTTATCTTATTCTATCAAATAAAATTTATAATACTAAATATATACCTTTTAATTTACTACTATAAGATTCAATTTTAATATAGTTGAAAAAATTACTAAATTTTAATCACTATATTAAAATTACAATTTATTATTCAGTATTATAAATTTTCATGATATATAAAATAAATACTTGTGCAAACTATATATTTAAGAGAGGTTTTATTTCCTAAACTAGAAATTGTTATTTAGTTTTTGCACACAAATGATTCCTTCATCAAGTTGGTTCCAAAAGATGTATTGGGATTCAAGAATAATCAAATATCTTAATGCACTTGATAAATCCAAAGTGGTTGCGATAGAATTTAAATAATTAAAGAGAATAAAGGGTTGCAATAGAATTTATAAATTGTCAACATTTTCAGGACTCACTACCCTCTTTGATTACTAAACTTATAGAATGGATATAATAATTAAACTCTAATATATTTCCTACCCCACATTGTGCTATATTTTGGTGATACTTTAAATTTTTCCTACTTTTTAAGTTAAATAGAGTACTAATGAGCTCATTGTATAATATTTCAGTAATTCTTACTTGAGAAAATAGATTTTTATTTTAAAAATTATAAAGTAATTGTGTTATTCACAAGACATAATTATTTAGAGTTTATAAAGTTGCTTGAACTATTAAACTAACTAAATCTCTTATATTTCTAACAAAGTATATCTAAACAAAATGTGTAAAAATCACCTATGAACAAATATTTCTCTAAAGTCATATGAATTACAAAAAATTCTTTGGTTTGGTCAAATGCTAAAGTAGAAATTATATAAGCAAAAATTAAGTGAACTAAAAAACTAAACAGTTATCATCTCCAAACATGCTTTTACTTTTTAACTCATAGCAACAAAAATTAAACAATTAGTATTTTCAAACGTGCAAAGCACGTGCTCCTAGACTAGTATTGTAATAAAATGGAGAGGGAATAAAAGTTTAGTGATTTAGATTTTTTTTCGAAATTACTCTTACCATAAAATTTAATTACTTTGTTATGTCCCTTAACTAGAATGCCTTTTTTTTTCCCCCCTCTAATTATTTAGGCTATTTATGTTAATAGTCCTCAAAGAATAAAGTGGAAATAAAACTTACTTTTAAGTCTTGATATTAAGAAATAAATTTGATTGAAGTAAAATTTTCTTATTTATTAGAATATTAGGAATGAGTTTTAGAAATTAAAGAAGAATAGGAAATAATTTTATTGGGATGGATTTTATAAATCATGTAATAATTAAAAAAATACAATTACTAGAAAAATACATTTACATATTCATTTACACTTTTAGACCAATTTGAAAGGTCAAACCATTTAAAAGGACATAGAGTAGAATTTTGGGATATATTTAGAAATAAATGATGAATATTAAATAAAGTTATTAAATTATTAAAGATATACTATAATAAATAAAACTAAATTTTAAGATTTATATTTGGAATTAACTTCCCGATAGAGTAAAATTTTGGTATAGATTTTTAAAAAAATGACTATTAAATAAAGTTATTTCAAAAATTATTTGAATATATACTTTAATAAATGAAGGTGTTTGATTTAGTTTTATATTTTAGTTTCCAAGTTACCATGACTATAAAAATTATTGATTTTGTTGTATTCCCAACTTGAATGCCTTTTTTATAAGTTTTAAGTTATTTACAGAAATTAAATTTTTTCTCTTATTTTACTCTCTCAAATTTAAATTTCTTGCTTAAAACCTACATTTAATAGTCATTTTTTTAAAAATTCTGAAAGAAATAAACTTTCTTTTGTAAAGAGAATATTAAAAATGAGTTTGTGTAATTAAAGAAGAGCAAGAAATATTTTTTTGGGATTGCGTCTTAGAAATCAAGCAATAATAAAAATATAAAATTTACTTGAAAAATAAATTTATGTGTTTCACTATAGTGTTGGACCTTCAAAGAGAAAAAAAATATCCTAAAAAGGTACACATGAAATAAAAACTAACTTTTTGAGACTTCATTTAGAATTAAATTTGATTGAAGTAAATTTTTTTATGGAGTAGAATTGTAGGATAGATTTAAAAACTTGAAGATAAATATTAAATAAAGTTTAAAAAAGCTTAATGAAATAAAATTTCTCATTAAATAGAATTAAGCATATTATTATTATCAACATACATAAGTTGTGAATGCATTAATAGACTAGACAACATTTATATGCCACCACAAAACTAATAGTTTAGTAACAACTTTAAATTCTAAAGAAAAATGTGTCCGACAAATAAAATTAAAGAAGGAAAATAATTTTATTTTAATTTCAAATAGTTAAATACAATATTGGTCATTCAAATTATGCAAAAACACAATATGGCCTTTTAAATGGAAAAGGTCTTGATTTGACCCTCCAAATTAAAAAAAAATTCCATTATAGTCCTCTAAATTCAAAGAGTCTCAATAACCTACTTTTACGGCTTCATATTAAGAAATAAATTTGACTAAAGTAAAATTTCCTTCTTTTATAGAATATTAGGAATGAGTTTTAGAAATTAAAGAAGAGTAGGAAATAATTTTATTGGTATGGATTTCAGAAATCAAGCAATAATAAAATAAATAAATTTACCTGAAAAATACGTATACATATTTTTTTATACTTTTGAATCCTTAACGAGAAAAAAATCTTAAAAGGTACACAGGAATTAAAATTAAATTTTTTAGACTTATATTTAGAACAAAATTTAATTAAAGCAAATTATCTCATAGAGTAGAATTTTAGGATAGATTTAGAAATAAAAGATGAATATTAAATAAAGTTATCTAGAAAAATTAATTGAATAATATTATAATAAATGAAACTAAAAATTTATGTGTATATTTAAATATAAATCTATAGTAAATAATTATATAGAGAAAAATTTGGGATACATTTAGAAATAAAATATGAATATCAAATAAAGTTAATTAAAAAATTATTTGAATATATACTTTAATGAATGAAGGTGTTTGATTTAGTTTATATTTTATTTTCTAAGTTACTCTCACTATAAAACTTAATGATTTTGTTATGTTCTTAATTTGAATGCCTTGTTTATAATTTTTTAGGTTATTTATATAAATACTTTTTTTTAGTTTACTCCTCAAAGAGTAAAGGAAGAAATAAAACTTACTTTTAAGACTTCATATTAGGAAATATATTTGATTGAAATAAAATTTCTTATGCAATATTATATTAGGAATGAATTTTATAATTTAAAGATGAGTAGGAAATTTTTTTTTATGGATGAGTTTTAAAAATCAAGCAATAATAAAAGTATAAAAGTTACTTAAAAAATAAATTTATCTGTCACTATACTGTTGGACCCTTAAAGAGAAAAAAAAAAAATTCTAAAAATTCTTGATACACATGAAATAAAAGCTAACTTTTTGAGACTTCATTTAGATTTAAATTTGATTGAAGTAAATTTTCTCACAGAGTAGAATTCGGGATAGATTTAGAAATTGAAGATAAATATTAAATGAAGTTTAAAAAAAAACTTAATGAAATAAAATTTCTCATTAAATAGAATTATGCATATAATTATTATCAACATATATGAGTTGTGGACACAATAATAGACTAGACAATATTTATATGCAATTAAAAAATCTAATAGTTTATTAACAACTATTAAAAGAAAAAGAAATATTTGTTTGACAAAGAAAGATAAAGAAGGAAAACAATGTTATTTTAACTTCAAAGAGTTAAATCCCATGTTGACCATTCAAATTGAGCAAAAACACAATATGACCTTTTAAATGGTTTGACCTTTCAAATTGAAAAAATATTCAATATACAATCCTCCAAATTCAAAGAATCTAAATTTAGCCCTCAAAACTAAAATAAATGTCCTAATGTGGCATATCTGCAAAACTGAAAGATTATGAATTCGACCATCCAAACTGAAAATTTGTTCTAATTTGTCATCCAAATTGTATTTTAATACAAAAAATATTATTAATCTTTTAAAATCACACAATTTTAAAATAGAGTGCATTTATACAAATCGCCAAAGTGCCAAAAGTCATTAATTTATCACTAGATCTGGAAAAGAATAATGAAATCCGACCAATTAAGGATCTAAAATCAGGAGGTTCGTGATTTGATATGATTTTGTCACGTAGAATGACTTTGACATATGACTCTGTATTTGTGGCTTTATAAATGATTTTTCTTTAAAATATACTTTCAATTTATAATGATTACTTACCGTTAAAATAACATTTCTATACAAAATAAGGAGTTCTATTTGGTATCCATTTTTCAAGGATGAATTTTAAAATCTATATAAGTATCAAAATTAAACTTTTTTAAAGGAATTAAGATAAATAATAGAAGGAATTATCTTTACACAAAAAAATTAAGGACTTCGGAAATCCATCACATATAACATGGTGACAATAATTTTGAGTTTGTAAGTTAAGAAGAAACTATTTTTTATACAAAAACAAAGGAAAAAATAAAAGAACAAAGGAGAGACAAAATTTGCTTAAAATCCACAAGGCTATCTAAACTTGAATTAACAAAGATATTATCCTTCATAAATATTGTCAATATTTTTACATTCCTTCCGCTAATGCCATTTATTTTCTCTTTAATGTTGTTGTCTAGATTTTGTAATGATGAAAGAAATTCATTGTCCAGAATATAAAAAGAATTTGATTCTGTGTGATTTTCTGAAAAACAAATATAATGTAAAACCAATCTTTTAGATTAGTGTTAAACAAATTGAACGAGTAAGAAAAAGAGTGAAAGATGTGATACATCCCTATTTTATTTTTCATAAAATAATATAATCATTATCTAAAATTTCTTACTTTGCTTTAGTTTCCTTTTCATACATTGAATAATTAGCATATATTTAATATAAATTATACTTTTCCTATATATAAATCAAATATTAATTCCTAAATTATATTAGATAAAATTCTTAATAGATAATTATTGTCCTCCAGTAAAAAATAAGCTATTGTCTTTGTACCTATAAATATCTAATGTTGAATATTAGTAACTGTATAAATAACATACTAAAAATAAGGATATCAAATTAGTTACTAATTAGATTTTAAGTAAAGTGTATTTTGTCAAATAAAAGTTAAATACTAAATGTTTATTATTACTTTTGAATTATTACTATAAAAGTTAATAGTCTTTGCAACTATATAGGTTGTGGATACATTAATAGACTAGACAATATTTATATGCAATTAAAGAAACTATTAATTAATTAAAACTGTTAAAAGAAAAAGACAAATTCATTTGACAAATGCAAGAAAAAGAAGGAAAACAAGATTATTTTAATTTCAAGTAATTAAATACCATTTTAACCATTCAAATTAAGCAAAAATCTCAATATAATATCTTAAATTGAAAAGGTCTCAATTTGACCCTCCAAAATTGAAAAAAAATATTTTAATATAGTCCTCCAAATTCAAAGAATCTCAAGAATCTCAATTTAGTCCTCAAAACTAAAAGAAATATCCTAATGTGGCTTGTAAAATAAAAAGATTATCAATTTGAGATTCCAAACTGAAAATCTGTTCTAATTGCCCATCAAATTGTATTCTGATACAAAAAATACTATTAAGTTTTCAAAAGCACATGATTTTAAAATATACTTTCAATCTTAATGATTACATTACTATTAGAATAATATTTTTCTATAAAATAGAGAGTTTCATATGGTATCCATTTTTTCAATGATGAATTTTAGCAATAACACAAGTACGCAAATAACTTTTTTAGGATATTAGGAATTAAGTTAAATAATAGTAGGAACTATCTTTAAACAAAAAAAAAAAAAAAAAATAGGACTTATCATGTATAGAATTTTTGGACTCTTTTCAGAGAATAATTCTAATTTTTTTTTTTTTGATACAAGAAAGGGAAAATAAAAGAACAAAGGAAGCCCTTCTATAAAATTGCTTAAAAGCCTCAAGGATCGGGTTGTTCAAATTTAATCCAACCCAAAAACCTAACCAACCCAACCCAAATGAATTTGGGGCTAAATAGCTCGAGTTATCGAGTTTCGAGTTATTTGGATTAAGTTACCTGAAACGTATTAGGTTGGGTTTTATTTTTCAAAATCCAACTCAACTTAATAAGCCGAAAATCTCATATAATTTACTTATAATTTTTTTTAAATTATTTTTCTAACCGTTTCATATAACTTATACTTTATTTTCTTTTCATTCTTCACCCAACATGTTTTAAATTTTTTTTTTTTATTCTTGAGTTAACTATTTAATGTCTGACACCACGTGTCTTGTACTTACTGATGAGTATTTGCCTGTGGTTTAGGTGTCTTTGCCAAATGATGACTTAATGCCTATGGAAAATTGTAAGAGAAATAAAAAATTGAAACCACAAGAATGCTTCACGTAAGGAACAGTCATGTTCCGCAAGAGTGGGGTGACAAATTTCTGTCAAAATCCTTCCACTCGTCTTTATTAATTTTACCATCCCTCTCTGCATCAGCATCAGCAAAAGTTTCGAAGAACGATGAAGACAACATGATCCATGAATAAAGAGATTACCTATGAAGCATGGAAACTGGGCTTAAATTTCAAAAAGCTAATACCTTATCAATAATTTACTCCAGAAGATCGCCACACAATCTCATCTTAGATTCCTATAGAATTGCAATCACCATTTGCTTGACCTAAGGTAGAATTTTGTTACCAACACCACAGAGCTTAAATTGAGTTTATATGAAGCATTTAAAATGGGGAATGTGACATCTCATGGATCTTATACACATGTAGAATGTATAAATGGGGAGATGGATTATGTTTATTCAACTGCAATAAATTTTGTTCAAAACAAGATGGGAAAAAAAATACAAAATTCAAGATTATGGTAGGAAAACTAAGTTACAGAAGAAATTGGTATCTTCTGACGGACTATAACTGATGTTCTTATCATTAGAAAAGATCCTCAAATTACAATGACCTTTCTTACAAGTTTTTCAAGCTGTCTTTTACTTTTTACCTCTATACTTTTGTTGGACATTAAGGGTTCTTATGTAAACATCTGTACGTTTTCACCATGCAGGAAACTTCAGATTACATGATAAAATCTAAAAGGAAGTCAATGCAATTTAGAACACCTTAGAGGAATTCTCTGCCAGTTGTCACAAAACCTTGATGGAAATTGTAATTTTCTGTAATATCTTTTTCTTCAAAGATCATTTTTTCCCCAATCATTCCCATGTTGTAATATGGGTAATTTATGAATTAGATCTCTAAGTTGTACATTTTCAATTTTATTATTGTTTAGTATTTGGGGATTATCGAACTTCTGTGTAGTAATGTTTATCAGTTACGATTCCTGAATTGGGTGCCAAAATTGTTATCTTTTATTAGTAATATTCATTTCATGATCAGGGAATTTATAGAATTTATCAATTACATATACAAAATTGGGTGCATTCCTTTCATTATGTACTTTTATCTGCTGATCTCTATTATTGCAATCACTAAATTCGAAAGCTTTTGATTGTTGCTTCTTAACTTTATAGTCTAATTTGATTTATAGATCTCGTTGAATCCTCCTAAACACTATTATCCTTCCTCTTGACTCTCTTGATGTGGGACTTTCATGCCATAGGGCCTTGCTCTTTAAGGTTGTAAAGTTTCTTCTTCTCTACGTGCTTATTTATTGTCTATATTCTGAATATCAAGTGGTTGAGTTTTTGAGTTTCACTATTCGTCGACTTAATTTCTTTTATTATTTAAATTTTGCTTAAAATAGAAGAAAAGCATTTGCAATCTTATAGCATTTTCCCAGTTCCTAATGCCAAAACGCTAGAGGGAACACATGCTAGTGTCTTTTTGTTAGTTCTAGATGTTAAAGAACTAATTTTATTGAAGGAAAAAAGAATATTAGTTCGATCTATACTAAAAGTTGAATGTAATTGTCAAGCATGTTCTATTGGAATTTTATCGTTCAATTTGATATGAATAATGGATTAACTTCTCTCTGTTTAGTTAGTTCATTCTGCTTTATTTTATGAATGTTGAATTAGCTTTATTGTAAAAGGGCACCACTCAATTAGGTAGTTGCTCCGTACCTGCATTTGGAAGCTTATGATTAGATGAGGGAATCCAGTCTTTGCTTATGGTTAGAGTCCTGCTATTCTTTTCTTTCCACTGTGAACTCTCAAAGTCAAAGTTGAGTAAGGATGTAATGTTTTCTGTCCTATTAATACTTAGTGATGTCTTTGGAATTTTGTGAATTGGACTTGCCCTAAAAAATTCTGATAGTTCGTCACCTCAATCAGATAACTTTTGCATTCTGTATGTTGCAGTATTTTTGGTTTGTGAAGAAACTTCATCATTTCATTTATGGTTACAAATACAGAACATGGCTTAGTAACGCAGTAATAGATATGGATACCTCTTCAAGAGTTAGTGTGTGTAGGAAAGAGCAGTTAGAGAGAACAATTAGTGGCTGAAATACGGAAGAACTTAAATGCGTAGAATGCCTTCTGCTGTGGGCTACCAACCTACCCTGAATATCGAAATGGGTTCTTTACAAGAAAGAATTATTTCTACCAAAGAAGGGTCCATAACTTCTATTCAAGCAGTTTATGTGCCTGCAAACGATTTAACCGACCCTGCCCCTGCTATGACATTTTCCTATTTAGATGCTAGTACTGTACCATCAAGAGGATTAGCTACTAAATGTATCTATCCAGCAGTAGATCCTTTAGATTCAACATCAACCATGCTTCAACCGTGGATTCTTGGTCGGGAATATTATGAAACTGCACAAAGAGTTAAGCAAACTTTACAACGTTACAAAGAACTTTAGGACATTATAGTTATCCTTGCGTTAGATGAATTATCCGAAGAGGATCGTTTAACCATAGCACGAGCGTGAAAAATTGAGAATTTCTTATCACAACCCTTTTTCGTAGCAGAAGTCTTTTCCGGTTCTCTCAGGAAATATGTTGGTCTAGCAGAAACAATTAGAGGATTTCAATTGTTTCTTTCCGGAGAATTAGACGGTCTTCTCGAACAGGTCTTTTATTTGGTAGGTAATATCGACGAAACTACCGCGAAGGCAATGAACTTAGAAATAAGAACAAGAAGAAATATAATGTTGTATCTTTGTAGCTTGACCGCTATTTCTAGAGTTTGTCTCTTATACAAGTGAAAGAAATCATTTTATCTACTAATAGGGGTCAAATTGGCGTATTACCCAACCATGCCCCTATTGCCACACTGTAGATATAGGTATTTTGAGAATATGCCTTAATGACCAATGGGTAATGATGGCTCTGATGAGCGGTTTTGCTAGAATAGGCAATATGAAATCACTATTTTAGTAAATGATGTGGAGAAGGGTAGTGTCATTGATCCACAAGAAGCTCAGCAAACTCTTGAAATTGCGGAAGCTAATTTGAAAAAAGCTGATGGACAGAGACAAACAATTGAAGCAATCATCTAGCTCTTCGACGAGCTAAGACACGAGTAGAGGCTATCAATGTGGTTTGATTTCAAAACTAGTTGGTAGGTTCGAATAATCCTATTTCAAACCCTATTTTGATTTGATTCTGTTGAGTGAATAGAATTAAATACCATCAAGCAAAATACAATTTTGATGTAACGAAAAGAAATTCAAAAATTAAATAGCGAAAATGCAAAATCAGTAAAATATAGAATAAAAGATGGTGGGTCAAAAAACTTATTAGATACTAGAGTCGATGGTATCTAATAAGTTCCACCTACTATTGGATTTGAACCAATGACTCTCGCCATATGAAAGCAATACTCTAACCACTTGAGTTAAGTAGGTTATTTATCATCCCAAAGAGAACAAAATGGAACCCATCCCGTCGATGGATTATAAATATCATATTCCTTATAAGCAATACCACTCAAAGAGATCAAAGATTTATGATGTTGGGTCGTGGAATATTCATCTTGATAAGAGATTATCTATACTGATAAAATAGGTATCACAAGCAATAAGGGCTTTAGCTCAGTTGGTAGAGCACCTCGTTTACACTCGCGCCAATGTTTTTCAGGGGAATCCATCATACAATTAAATCAAAAAAATTGTGATCTTAATTGAGGAAAACTGTATGTCTTACCCCATAACTTTGGGGGAACAATAACCTGACATGACAAAGGGTTCGGTTCGATTGGGGTGCCCATTTAGGTTCTAAATAGACCCTACATGGATTTGAGGTGTTGATAAGGTGCATATCCAGTTTATTCAATGATAGGCATAATGAGTATAAGGACCTCAAAAAAATCTCTTTTCGTTCTATGAACTTTAAGGTGTATGAAGTTTCATATTTCATTTTGTAAGCAGAACGGTAGAGACTTCATTTAACTTAGTTTGATCTAGGCCAGAGGCAGACCTACGTCAAGATAACCCTACCCTTGAAAGACTTTGGCAGTGCTCTTGGATCAGAATCCAATATAATGAATCAGAGCACATGGAGCCAGAAATCTTCGTATTTTATTTTTCTGTCAAAAGAAAAAAATATGGCAGACTAGCGGATATTTCGATCAGCTAATGAAAGAACCCAATGCAAAAAAAATGCATGTTGGGTTTTTGAAATAGTTCAGATCATTTTGATACTAAACAGTTTGATCTATTTTACCGAGAAGGTCTATAGTTCGAGTCTGTATAGCCCTATGATTATTATAATATAAAATGAAAATGATTAATGAAAATTCAAAAAATGAAATTAGATAATTTCTATTTCTTCATTATTCTTCGTTGCTTGGAACTGACGAGTTAGTTCATCAAAATAAAATGATTCCCATAAGCTTACTAACAGGTACGAGAATCCTTTAAAACAGAAATTTAAAACCGAAAACTTAAAGCAAAAAGGGCATTTCAATAGAATAGATCCAATTTTCCAATTGCGGATAAACAAAGCAACCTTTCGTCATTAATCTTCAAAGGTGCAGGTGAATTTCATATGAATTTTCCTATCCACAAGTAGTTCTTGATGCTCCCTTTCTTTGGTATACCTAATCCTAGTGAATTTTGAAGTCAAAATCGCGACACATGCTACCCTGATTAAAAGTCCCAATGGATCTAGGAACGATCTCCTATGTGGTGTACAAGCTAAATCTTGTTGAAAAATGAATATCTTTAGAAAGTTTCGTTATCAAATAGTTTCTTCGTTAGACCTAGCAAAGCACGAGGGGCAAGTCTTCTTTTTCTGTAATCAATCAAGAGAAACCCCTCCTCTCCGAGATCCTAATAAAAGGAATATACCAATAACAAAATATTCTAAATCCTGAGATGTAAATTCATATCTAGTATCTTACTTGTTCTATTCTAAATCACTAAGAAAAAAGACAAAATATAACCTCCCATTATATTCATCAAAAATAGAAATCTATAAAGAATTTCATTTCGAATTTACATAATTTATATAATTTAATAGCCTCACATGAATATTCTACCATAAAAAGTTTTACGAAAAAAAAATCCAGTTTCAAATTTCGAATGGAATTTGAAATAAAATCTTGTTGACCGAATTCGAATTCAGTAATCGGTCTTGAATTCGATTAATTAAATTCCCTAATTAAACCCATTGACATTAAAATAAAATTCTTTATTTAAAAAGTGAAAAACTTATCTAATATAAAATCCAACTAGCAATAAAATAGACTACAATTTCATATCATTAAAACTTTATTATACATTTTAGTTGAATAGATGCAATGTTTCGTTAATACTCTGTGTGTGTGTATGTATGTGTGTGTGTATATATATATGGGAAATTCTACAGTCCGTTTTAGGGAATCATTCACTTGGTTTTGAAAGCTTGTACAATACAAACACTTAAAGCACATAGTGTTGTACTGTTCAAGTATCTAAAGCACAAGGGAATGGTCCCCCTAAAAAAGACTGTAGAATTTTCTAGTTATATATATATATATATATATATATATATAGTATCTAAAGCACAAGGGAATGGTCCCACTAAAAAAGACTGTAGAATTTTCTAGTATATAATTATATATATGTACGGAAAATTCTACAGTCTCTTTTAGGGAATCATTCCCTTGATTTTGAAAGCTTGTACAATACAAACTCTTAAAGCACATAGTGTTGTACTGTACAAGTATCTAAATTACAAGGGAATGGTCCCCCTAAAAAAGACGGTAGAATTTTCTAGTATATATATTTAAAAAAAATACGTGCTTCACACGTGTAATAATCCTGATTTATTGAATATCTTCATTTTTTAAAAATAAATAAATAATCAGTGAATGATAACATAGATTACAAAGTGTAAATATTTTATTTATTGATTTTTTATACAAAAGATATATATTTTAAAGTATGTATTTAATATCTTTGCTCTTTTTTGTAATTATTTTCACCTTTCTTTTTTTTTTTAATTTTTTCACTATTGTTTCTTATTTGTTTAATGGCATTTGTTTTTACAACATATGACATTATTTGCATCTTATTTCTATTTCTCTTCTATATGCTTAGATAATAATTTCTTATAGCGGCACCACCAATTATTACTTGATCAGTTAAAAGTAAAGAAATTTTTTATAGTACTAAACTTTTTAAATATATTTGTATATGCTTTGCCATTACTAAAATGCAAAAATCATTATCAAGTGCTAAACATCATTTTATGGATGATCTATTGATATTCTTAAAAATATTTACATGAAATCAAATGACATATGGATAATAAATACAAAAA